>OX608079.1:43876711-44085885 GCA_951509765.1 Sphenella marginata | reverse complement strand
TTAAACGACTTAATGCCCATTCGCCTTTTACATACTAAGCAGACAGCTTCCCCGTCTAAATTTTCTGCAAAGCAAAATCGCATTTCCCACTCCAAATTAAATTTTGCCATAATTGCGTTCGTAAACATACAGGGATATATCAAACACATGTAGGCACCCACGTAAGCAAGAAAAATCGATGCGTATAAACGACAACGTTCTTGCTTGCATGAAAGTTGGATAGGAACTGATCATATTTTAGGATTTGTGTTGCTAGCAAAGATGACTAGATACGAAACTTCGCGCTCTCTGAGAGCGCTCAAAAAGTGGTCATTTTTTATAACATTTTCCAATGATGCCAGTATGGTGAAAACAAAATATGGGCATTTTGAGTAGCATTTTAGGAATTTCGCTATTCCCACAGACCAAGAGGTGTGCAAAAAGGTGCTAACGGTTCAGTTTTGAATTTTTCTTGCTCGGAACGTATAAAATGAGACAAGATATATTTAAAATAAAATATATGAAATAATAAATAATTCATAACATAAAGTTAAAATTGCCAAGATATCTTAACATAAGGTAAAATCCTGAATGATGTACATTTCGTAATGAAATAGAACATGGTAATGAAAATAACACGATTTCAAATAAAAATAATTATAATTAAAATAAATATTTGCAAATAATACAAAAAGAAAAGGCGTATTGTTTGTATCTTGTAAGCTTTTTTTATACCTGTAAACCACTCAAATGCGTGAAAAAAATATATTTTCTACATATATTTTCTGCAGCTATGTTCTTAGATTGTACTATTTCATACTTTACGTATTTTTTCTCAATCGTGCGATATTTAAAGTTTATCGAAATGTTCACTTGTTTGATTTTCCCAAATTTGGTGCGTTTTTTGCTTTCTGGCTCCTCATTGTTTATGTATCTAATGTCAGATGGTCCTCGATTGTGTAGTATTGCCAACTAGCGCACACATAAAAAAGTAGGCAACACTGCATAATCGAGGACCGAAATGAGAGAGCGGGAAAGAGTTTCGTATCAAGTCATCTTTGGTTGCTAGCTCTCGCTACTGCGCTCGCATGTACGTGTGAAACACTTACGCTCTTGCCCAGCTCAGTGAGCTATCAAAGATGACTAGATACGAAACTTCGCGCTCTCTGAGAGCGCTCAAAAAGTGGTCATTTTTTATAACATTTTCCAATGATGCCAGTACGGTGAAAACAAAATATGGGCATTTTGAGTAGCTTCTTAGGAATTTTGCAATTCCCACATACCAAGAGGTGTGCAAAAAGGTGCTATCGAATTAATTTTTGAATTTGTCTTGCTCGGAACGTATAAAATGAGACAAGATATATTTAAAATAAAATATATGAAATAACAAATAATTCATAATATAAAGTTAAAATTTCCAAGATTTCTTAAAATAAGGTAAAATCCTTAATGATGTACATTTCGTAATGAAATAGAACATGGTAATGGAAATAATATGACTTCAAATAAAAATAATTATAATTAAAATAAATATTTGAAAATAATACAAAAAGAAAAGGCGTATTGTTTGTAACCTTTTTTTTATACCTGTAAACCACTCAAATGCGTAAAAAAATATGATTTTCTACATATATTTTCTGCAGCTATTTTCTTACATTGTTTTCTTTCATACTTTACGTATTTTTTCTCAATCGTGCGATATTTTAAGTTTATCGAAATGTTTACTTGTTTGAGTTTCCCAAATTTGGTGCGTTTTTTCTTTCTGGCTCCTCATTGTTTATGTATCTAATGTCAGATGGTCCTCGATTGTGTAGTATTGCCAACTAGCGCACACATAAAAAACTAGGCAACACTGCATAATCGAGGACCGAAATGAGAGAGTTTCGTATCAAGTCATCTTTGCTATGCACTGCCGATGCCTGATTTAAAATAACGCCAGCAACTACTTATACTTTCCAGCGTCTACTTACAGCTTTTCTCTAAATGAGACAATTGGTAATATTTTTCTGGCCAATCTTCAATAAATTAAAAAAAAAATATTATGATGAAAGGTTTTCATATGTTATCTGTTTCAAGGCAAATTTAATTTATAAAAAAAACAAAACCTAACCTGCCCCGAACCCGTGATTGATCCTGTAAACGCTCGCATCAGAGCCGGCACCCTTACCACCTGCGCCACTGCTGTATCATGTATATCATTTCTGTTGTGAATCAGAGACTTTATATACTGGGTTGTAGATGTCGCTGAGGGTAGTGGTGAAATTCTTGCGCAAGGCGCGCACTGGTCCATCTAGCGTACAATGAAACAGTCAGATACTGTAGCTTTGGCTTTTGGTAAAAGCTTTTATATATGTTGTGCTGTTGGAGACTACAAAATAGCTGGAGAGTTTTGGAAAGTTTGTAGGCTTCTTTTTTGTTTAATAACAAATAAACGAAGCATAATTTAAAATTTTTTTTTTCGCGAGACAGTAGAAATAGTCCATACCAAGATGGCAATATAACTTTTATAGGGATCTATCTATAAATACTATATGAAGTTGGGTTGCGAAAATTACTATGGGGAGAGTGTTAGCCTATTAATATATAGATAATGGTTACTGATTGAGCGACATACATAAGCTGTAGTTATTTCTTTCGTTTATTTCATTTGCGTTGCATGCCGTTGTAAATCGCAATCTCAAAGCCACAAATGCTCATGAGTTATGTCCACCGTTTAGACTTGGTTGCCATATTGTATTTTTTTTGTTGTTAGTATACAGGCATTATTTTTTGTAATCCATTTACCTGGAGAATATTACAAATTCAGTTTAGCCAATCCGACTCAGGGACGCTCTTACCTACTTTGACTCTGCTTTCTTTTTACTTCAAATTTTGAATTATACGGTGGTCATGGATGCTTTGGAAGCCCATTTTAAACAAACACTTTTTCAGGATTTTAAGTTGCATATAAATACCCCGCCGAAAATAGTGGTCGAGAATGACTTCGAATCTCATTTTCATTATAGAATTTTACCAAATATAGAAGAAAACTTTTGTCGTATTTTCCAGAAAAATGGTACCTTTGAATTTTTTTTTTTGCAGCAAGACATGCGAGATATTTTGAAAACAAATGTTTAAGAATTCATCTAAAGAACTAACCGAAAACATTGACCATGAATACCTTCGAATCTCATTTTGATTATAGAATTTTGCAAAAAATAGAAGTTTTATTGCGTTTTTAAAAAATAATTAAAATTTTGAATTACATGAATAGCAGAGACAATGAATAATATACTTCTACTAAAAAATGTATGTACTGTATGTGTTATGGTAAATTTTAGTGATTTCCCTGCAAAAAAAATAGTCAATATGAAAAAGAAAAAAAAAGTGTATGTCTGAAACTGGGCTCGAACCATGGAACGCACGCGTCCCAACCGAGACCATTACATATGCGAAATCAGTACACATGAATGTACCATGTCAAATGCTATACCACCGCTAAGAATATACATACATATGTACATACATAGCGATTAGAGTTGGGAATTTTAGTTCATTGAAGTGAGCAGAGATTTCGAACTAGCTCATCCAAATACTAGCTCATTTAGTTCGTTTTTAGTTCAATTGTTTGTATTTGTTTCCCTTAGGAAATAACTGCTAAAACACCTCCAAATTATTGGGAGAGAAATTAAGATACATATCGCACTTGTTACGTTAAAGTGTAACAACTCAAAATTTCCAAATTTTAGTTTTTTGCAAGAAAACAATCTGCAGTGGTCATCTCTACCCACTGTAAAAATCGCTCAGTGATTTGTCTAGTCTTTCGTTAAAAAAACCGTTATGACTCTCTCTTTGTTTTCAGAATGACTTCTTTCGATTCACCTAAAGAGTAACATTTTTAGTTGTCTCCAAGTGTTTTATCAAATTTGTTCGTTAGTGTATCACATAAAGTGTAACATTTTGAGTTGTTCCTATTTACAACAAATCATATTTATCAATTCCAGTGAGAATTTTCAGTAAAACAGAGACAACTCAAAATAATACCACTATGTTTATAAAAAAATTTCAGGAAAAGAGTAATAACTCCAAAAATTTGTTATTTTCATGCAAATACTAAACAAATAAAAATGAAACAACGGTTATATTATTTTTAATGATATTTTCGTGCAATTACATTGTTTTTTCTTTGTAATATATTATTAATATTTACGGAAACAGTTTTTCGTCTCTACTGAAAATGTTCAAATTTTGAGTTGTTACACTTTAACGTAACAAGTGCGATATGCATGTATGCTCTTTGGAATTGGTATCAATATTCCAGAGGCACATCTTTTGATACATTCCCCTACGCTTTTCAGCTTGTTTTTGCAGTTGACTCTTGAAGGCAACAAATACCACCCTATGTCCCGAAGTACAAATTATATAAATATATGCATATACATATGTATATGTAAACTGTTTACTAATGTTTCTATCAATATAATGAGCAGTAACACCAATATAACTTGCATTTGTAGAAGATGTGCAACAATACGTAGTTAAGCACACCTCAAATGATTATTGCAGCTCAGTTTGAATTTTTGATTGTAATTCGCCGTAAACTTTAGGAATTAGGACTTCTGACAAAGTTTTTCTCTATGGTAAATTATAACCAGTGTTTGAATTGCTGACTGAAAATTAGCAAAAGTAGTGTAATATGACTATTTCATTTCAGTTTCACAGTCATTTGTTTTGGTAACGACTACGACTGTGGCTATGACTATGAAAATGATCGCAGTCGAATGTAAGTAAACAAGCAACCACCAAAAATGAACAAACCTGCTTTGCTGGCGACTAAGAACGACGCGCAAGCACAAGTCGGTAGCCGAAGCTGTATGCTTATAGATAACTGTTTACTTGAGCTGTTGCTTTGTTTTGATGCATAGTCAATGCACTAGTTATAGAAACATTTTGCAAATGCTTCAGTTGATTTGTCGCCGTTGTACCTAATGCTTTGTTAGTTAAATTCGTTATGGCTCCGCGATTAAATAAAAGTTTAATTTTTGAACATTTTCTTGTAAAAGATGTGTTTTTTTAAGTTTGTACTCAATGCTAAGAGTTTTTGAAATATATAATTTGGATTTGTTTTTAATTAATTTATTTTTTTTAATTCTCTCATTTTTTACACGTTACATATTAATTTTTATTGTACACGCTAATCAACGAACAAGTAAACATAATATAGATAGATGTACATTGTACATACATACATATGTATATATACATGCAAAAAAGGGTGAAACTGCGGTTAATGCGAAGCCAATTGTAGCTAAAGAGTAGTTAATTGTAGTCGTTCCTATTTGCAGCAGTAGTTTTCCCAATGCTTTGACTACGCATCAAAACAAAGCAGCAGCTCAAGTAAACAGTTATCTATAAGCAAACAGCTTCGGCTACCGACTTGTGCTTGCGCGTCGTTCTTAGTCGCCAGCAAAGCAGGTTTGTTCATTTTTGGTGGTTGCTTGTTTACTTACATTCGACTGCGATCATTTTCATAGTCATAGCTAAGCAGTTTCGAAGTCATTGAAAATAGTCAAGCAATTACGAACACTGGTTTTTACCTGTTTGTTGTGCTGTTTACTTCGAAACATTAGCTTAAACGAAGCAGCGCTGAAGAAGTGCGCAATGAAATTGAAAGTGAGGACTATAAGAAAGTTCCAACAAGCAGCAGATATCACTAAATCACTCGAACACAACGAACTCGTCGACAATATAAATAAGCATGAATCTTTAAAGCCATCCATCGCCAATGAAGCGAAAATATTTAGAAAGGATTCACTTGGAGATGGTTCACTGTCAACTTTATCAGAAGATCAAAGCTTACTACGAACAAATTTTGGAAAACATGAAGTATCAAATTGAAAAATGCTCAAATAATTTGGATAACAAAAAAATTGTATGTACCTCTATTACCAAACACCATGACATCTAAGATTTTTGGGCATGATTTATCTTACGAATTGATAAAAAATTAGCAAAGATATACGAAACAAGTAAGGAAAGGGCTGTCTTCGGCTGTGCCAAAGGCTTTTTACCTTTCATGAATACGCATATCTTTTTTAAGTGTCCTACATGGCCAAACCACATTTATCGGAGCAATCGGTTAGATATATGGAAGCTATATGTTATGTTACACCGATCTGTATGATTTTCATTACACACATCACATATATAATAAGTACCAACCTTGCAAAATTTCACGTTGCTAGCTTCTTAACTGCAAAATGTATAGCCCAAAACCCATTTATCGAAACTATCGATTATATGGGAGCTATATGTTTTGTTTGTCCGATCTGGGTGATTTTCACTACACAGGTTACAAATATAATATGTACTAAACCTGCAAAATTTCGCTCTCCTAGCTTTTTGATTGCAAGAGTTATAGGCCAAAACCCATTTATCGGAACAATCGATTGTATGGGAGCTATGCGTTGTATTGGTCCCATCTTACTGGTTCCGACGAATGATTAATATAATACAAAATGGCGGCTCCATACCAAATTTCATCGAGATATCTCTAAAATTGAGGGACTAGTTTGCGTTCAAACAGACAGACGGACGGACAGACGGACATGGCTAAATCAACTCAGCTCGTCGCCCTGACCATTTCGGTATACTTAATGGTGGGTCTATCTCTTCTTCTTCTCATACTTACAAACATCGGACCAAAGTTATAATACCATTTCATGTTCATGAAAGGTATAAAAATAAAACAAAGTTTTCGGACATCAAACGCTCTAGCATGGACAGACGCAGTTTACCTAAACAAACTTTAAACACAGTAAAATTGTTTTATGAAGATGATGAAAACAGCCGAATCAAGCCGGGGTCACGGGACTCAATTGTAGTAACACAAGGAATCTGAAGGTCAACGTAATTTTTTATCTATAAAGATGTTAAATTCGTTGTCTACAATGGTAATATACAAAACAGCGAGTGTTGCGTATCAATGTTTGGTCGGTGCAACGATAATTTAACGAGCCTTAGAACGATGGTGTTGGAATATTACGAAACAAATTTGATTCAAGAAGTCATTTACAAAAAATGGAACACAACACTCAGATGTAATCTCGAAACCATTTCCTCTACTACAAACACATTCGTTGACGATTTTGTACAACGCATCAATAAGCTAGTGTCACATCACAACTAAGCGCCAATCCCGCTTCGTAAGTGAAAGAAAAATGACACTGCTGCCAGGAGAACTGCTAATTCAAAAGGATATCGCTGAAAACTATGCGTTTGTTATGCAAGATGCTATTCATTGGAATAATAATCAATCTATATATTTCAAAAATTCAATTACGAAATTTATCTACGTGTCAGATGGTGCAGGAGCACAGTACAAAAACAAGTACAACTTAATTAATTTCAGTAATCGTAAAATTGATTTCGAAATATTCGCTGCAAAACAAAAGAAGAGCTACGTTCAAAATACCAAAATGCCAAAACTATTACAGGAACTCAAAGCTTCCATTCTTTTATACCTTTGGAAGAAACATCACTAAAAGTAAGCAAATATTACAAAAGTCAGCAGTATGAGCAAAGTTGTATATTAAATCTAAATAAATAAAAATAAAAAATTTACTTTATCAAGTGTAAGTCAATTTATTATGGGTGTCTGAAAAATTTGGTAATACGATTCTTGTTCGAATCGATTATAGCGGCTGCTTGTTGTCATGTAAATCCTCACTTTCAATTTCATTGCGCATTTCTTGTGTTTCTTCACTTTTCCTTTCAGTAGAACGCTGATTATCAGCAATCTTGATAGCATCCTCAGTTTTAAGCGACAACTTACGCAAATACGGTAACGATGAATGCTCTACTTTTTAGATATGTTATATATATTAAATAGACCTTTCTAAAAAACAGAATCGCTTGATCTTTGAAGTGTTTATTCTGCTTAAAATTTTATTTTGGAAAATTTTATTTTTCAGTGTACTAAAAAATTTGTACAGTGTATTTTTTTTAATTAAATTTAAATACCTTTCTAATGGTATGAAGATCTTTGAAATGGATAAAGCCATTCCGTAGTAATCACACTTTAAAGTACCAATTATCGTAATTTTTCGAACATTTCGATACCTTGCCACGCCCCACACGAAAATGCAATTTTTAAAAGTGAGGTTGTGGTTGGGTCGGTAAGATGTACCTCTATGCAAAATTTCATCAAATTCTGAGGGGGTCGGGTTAAATGCACATTGGGTTTTTATATGAAATTCATCATATGGCAGACATACATACATATATTTAATTTCAATAATCCGGGTAGGAAATGATATATATATATATCTATATGTATATAATATAAGTTAAGGACTGCAAGTCCTGGTACACTAAAATAATTAAAGGGCCAATTTGCCCTGGAATGAAAACACAAGTGGTTGGAGTTACACAACTTTAATAGTTTAAGAGTGTTTCGGAATACAATACAATTTATGTTAATTTTGTACGAATACGATTAATTGTCACTGTACTTAACAAACTTGGTTTCTATATGTATAACAGTTTTCTCATTGCACTCATTGATACATAGGGAATATGTAAACAATTATATTAAATGTCCTGTTATAACTAGTTTTGGATAAATATGTAGTGAAATAGGTAATTTGTGTAAGCGTACATATGTACATTTGGTACATGCCCAAATTGCTATCCACGCATATAAAATATTATGTTAGTTTTAGTCTAGCGATGAAGCTGTTCGTGAATAAACTGTCTTAAAACTTAATCCGTGTTTTCAATTATTCGCAGCCTTCACGGCATTCATCGCCATAGGAACTGGTCCTTCGAGCCGGATCGGCTCACCTTCGTTTTGCAAATTATTGAAATAAAAGTAATTAAGTACAGTCCCGTGTAACATGTCCGAAGAATACAATCTTCTTGTACAATTTCGCGGTCGTCTCAAGGGTTCCATAACTGGCTTGCTACCATTCGCCGAAGACCCCCCCCGAGGATCTTACTAGAGACCAGGCTATCACCAGGCTCGAACGCCTCCACGAGGTATGGAAGGAGTTTGTTCATACTACCGACCAGATGTACAAACATATAAGCACCGCGGAGTATGCCGACCCCGAGATAGACTACGCGCTGTATGAAGAAAAATATATGCAAGCACGTGGGTTGTTCATAACCCTGAAATCGGGCTTGACGTCGCCCGACGAACCCACCGAGAACAGCACTCAAACAGACAAGGTCGACAATGTGATCTCAAGGTTAGCTGAACAGCAGGCATCCCTGCTTCAACAGTTTGCTCATGTTTCCAAATCATCAAAATATATTGAAAATGACTTACCTAAAATAAATATTCCGCCCTTTTCGGGAAATTATAAGGACTGGCTTACATTTCGGGATTTGTTTGTCAGCTCCGTGGATTCGAAATCCACCTTGACTTATGTTCAGAAGTTCCACTACCTGACTTCGTTACTTCGGGACGAAGCCGCAAATTTAGTTAAGCACTTGCCAGTGACAGACGTCGCCTACAATACGGCATGGCAAAGGCTAAGCGATCGCTACAATCGCCCTCGACATATAGTAAACTCTTTTATCGAAATGTTTATGAACCCGCAGACAACGTCGGTTGAGAATTCTGCCTTGCTACGCAAAATCTGTGATGGGGCTAACGAAGTCATTCGGGGCTTGGAGGCTTCAAACCAAAGCAATCGGGATTGCTGGCTTATTTATTTGTTGTTAGCAAAGATTGATCCCGAGTCTAGACGTCGTTGGATAAATTACAGCAAAAATAAATCTGTACCTTTTATTGAGGAGTTTTTACGATTCTTAGATGCTCGTTGCGAAGAGTTGGAATTAGGTGATCGAAATAATAGTAGCTCTTCGAAGACATCTGAGACCGTTACTAAGCTGAGAAAACAGCAGACGCGTGCGTTAGTCACTACCGACTCAAGCACAACATCAACGTGTGCTAAGTGTAATTCAAAGGCCCACAGCATCGTAAAATGACCAGCATTTGTTTCACTTAGTATTGAAAATCGTCGCAATTTTGTTAAGGGTAGATCACTCTGTTTTAATTGCCTGAGAGGGGGTCACACCTCGTACTCATGCTCAAGCAAATTCCGATGTAAGGAATGCCATCGACGTCACCACACCTTGGTTCACCCTGTTACAGAGACGTCGCCGCCACTGCAACCAGTGAGCGCACCTCCCAACTCTGCGCCATCGTCGAACCCATGGTCAACCATATCACATGTTGCTCGTTCATGCCCAACGGCTAGTACGGAGTGCAGAAGCGCAATGGACTCCTCGCAAAGGAGAACCAATAGTTCTATTTTACCCACAGCTACTGTTTATGTGCAGACTGCAGCGAATCGATATAAACCCTGTCGCATTTTGTTGGACTGCGCCTCTGAACTTTCATATATCACGGAGCGCTGCGCCCAAAGCCTAGCGGTGTCTCGCTCTCATTCTCGTGTAGTTGTGTCAGGTATATCATCGGTCAGTGCCGAAACTACGCGTATAAAATGCGCCCTACCCATCAAATCTAGAATATCTGCGCACACGTTAGATGTCCATGTTCTTAGCAGAATTACATCACAACTTCCAAGAGAGTCAATAACAACAACTGAAATGAGTCAGCTTAGCGGGCTCCCACTGGCGGACCCGTCGTTCCATAAGCCATCACATATCGATATTCTATTGGGCGTACAGTATGTATGGGACATTTTTACAGCAGATAAGATATACGACACTCATGGCAGTGTTATAGCCGTGTCGTCAATTTTCGGGTGGATCGTTACAAGTATGCCACCAAGTCCTACACGGCGCTGAAACCACTGGTTACTATCGCTGATATTGGTAGGTCGTTACGACAGTTTTGGGAGATTGAAGAGGCCAACGAGAAGATAGGGACGAGGTTAACTATGCCGAGCAACATTTTGAGTCCACGCACTTCAGAGCACACGATGGTAAATATGTAGTTGAGTTACCATTCCATCAACCAAACGTCACGTTTTCGGACACCTTGAGCGGCGCCTTAGCACGCTTTCTAACAGTTGAACGTCGTTTAATGCGAAATGAGTCACTTCGTAACCAATAAGGTAAATGTCCATAATTTCGTGGTAGTACGTTATTTCGTGGTATTTCGATTTTTTCTTTCAAACAAGGAATTTGGGGAGTTTTTTTTAAAACTGAAAATTTCATAATAAAGATTAACTTTTCGGGTGTAATAATGGATATTTTACAAATTTTTTAAAATTAAACCTATTAAATAACAAGCATTATAAAGTTGGAAGCTCAGAAAATGAGCCTTTTGTAGGGAGGCCTCCTAAAGCGCCAAATACATTACACGAACTTTTCCGCGAACATTCCCGTTATGTGATGTTTGTGCGAACTTTTCTCTCGTGTATGGTGGTGTTTGCCAGTTCGCGCAAAAGTTCGCCAAAAATCAAAATATTTTAATTTTTGGCGAACTTTTGCGCGAACTGTTCGTGTGTGTATGGCGAAATAGCTCATAATCGTAGTAATTTCTGAACGGAACAGACGTGCGCGGAAAAGTAAAATGGACAATAAAAAATATCTGAGTGAATTTATTGAAATGTATAAATCTTTTCCATCATTTTGGCAAGTAAAAAGCAAAGATTATTGTAATAGAATTAAAAAGAATAATGATTATGCGACTTTAATCGAAAAATTAAAAGAAGTAGATCCTGATGCCACAAAGGATACATTCCATTCTTTGCACCAAATTCTTTTTTGCGATTTTCTTTCTTTTTTTTACGCTTAATTGCCACAGCGAGCAATATTGCTGCAGCACAATTGTTGCCCGTGTTCATCGCTGTCTGAAAGAGAACTAATGTTCGGCCAAAAGTTCGTATGGTGGATGGCCAAAGCTGCGAACAAGATATCGGAATGTTCGCGGAAAAGTTCGTGTAATGTATTTGCCGCTTAAGGAAACTGTTAAATAGACCAGTCGATTTTGTTAAGCCTGTAAAAATTGTATCTTTACATTTTTTTTTTATGATAATTTTTTTGGTTTTATTTACCATTTCTTAAACGTTTTTATTACTGCAAAACTTATTTCAATAACTTTTCATTTACATTTTATTTAATATTTAAATACCACGAAATTAGGGACACATGTTTTTTGTGATGTACCTAATTTCGTGGTACCCACGAAATTATGGGAATATAATACTTTATGTTTTCCTTATTTTCTTTCACATTTCATAAGATACCCTATTATTTTAAGTATCTTAATTATTAAAGAAACCCCTGAGGAAGATTTTGACGTAATTTCGTGGTACACTTTTATTAACCCATTCGTCAATATTTTAATCGAAAAGCTCTGCGAAGCACAACATTTTAACGAAATAATGGCATTATAGAACTTTTGTTTATTCAATAATTTTTCATTTAATTTAAAAAAATATGTCAAGATTTATACTTTTTTTGCTTTTGTTATGAATGAATAGCGATAATAAAAAAAAAATTTAAATATAAAACTCATATTACCGCTTAAAGCGATACCACGAAATTACGTACATCAATTTTATCGCATGCCCCCTAATTTCGTGGTATACTGCGCATTTACATTAGGAGTGGGACTTTTTTCGAATAATATTCGAATAAACACTATTCGAATAAACGAATAAAAATATTCGTTGCAAAAAATTCGAATTTTTTATTCGTTTATTCGAATATTATTATTCGTTTATTCGAATATTATTATTCGTTTATTCGAATATTATTATTCGTTATAGTACTATTCGAATATTTTTGTTAATAGATTTTTAAAACGATATTCGTTGTTTTCTTTGCTTGTACCTATGAGCGCGCATTTATGTTTTGTATGTTTTGCATGTATATGTGTGTGTTTGCGTGTACAAATGTGTGCCCAAGCGGTTACAATTTTTCTTGCATTATTCGAATAGTGGTAACGAATAGTTGTATTTATTCGGTTAATGGTGGTTGAATAGTTTTTGGCTTATTATCTCAATAATTAAATAGCTATTTGTACAGTGTTGTGTGAATAATAAAATACAATTACTGGTAATAATTGAAGCTGTAAATAGACATTTACTATAAAGTTACTATACATAAATATGTATTTGTACATTTATATGTTTATGCAGTTACATTTGCTTGGTAGGTATTGTGCTAGGGCTTCAAGCAAGAGATGCCAGGGCCAAAATTCATTATGTATACTGTTTATTATGGTAAGAAAAGGACGGGTTTGTGCTGATTTTTCATGTTCACATGTGTAAATAGTTTAATTTGCGTAAAGCAACATACACAAAATAATACTACCTGCTTCCTATTTTTTTTAAATACTCATATAAATGTACTTACATACATATTAAATTAAACTATAACTGCTATAATACTAAAAAATAAATAAAAAGTAATAATAATAACTAAGGACACGCTACCGGGGAGCCGCGAATGGAGAGGAATAAGGATGATGATCCCGGTGGGGTAAACCCTTTCCGGAAGAGTGTGCTACTGCCCCGCTCTCCAACGAATGGTGGCATAAGCGCCACACCAGATGTGGGTCAAGCAGACGACAGCGAGCCTGAGCCAGGGACACCTGTTCCGCCCAACTCTGCTCGCTTGGCTGATGGATGTGCGAACCCTTTTCATGAACTGGGCAACAAGATAACGGATCTTATCAAGATATCCAGCAACAGGAGGCATATTAACGTGCCAATGCGCGAAGTGATGGGTGCCATTAGGCTGCTGTATGAGCGGGCAGCAAAAGAATGGCAGAGCTCCCATGAAACCCACCCAGTGGAGACGGTGGTAGAGCCCCCTGTAACACCAGCTGGGAGTTCTTCGAAGCGAGCAAGACCTTCTAGTAACGGGTCTTCGCCAAAGCCTAAGAAGAACAAGAGTGCACCAAGCAAAGAACCAGCGAAGAAAGTGGACAAGGAGAAACCTTCGGAGTCCAATGTCGCCCAGGAAAGTGCAGCACAGGCAGTTCCCCAAACCAAGCCCAATGAGTGGAAACTCGTAAAGAGAGGTACGCGGGTGCGAGGCAGACCTGACGCCTTAGTAATTAAGGCTACGAACACCTCCGAGACATCGTACGCCGATATCCTAAAAGCCATTAGAGGTAGTGCGCAACTTAACGATCTCGGGAATGCTGTAACCAGAATCAGGAAAACCAATAGCGGGGACCTGCTTTTGAACCTGAAGAAGACGGATCCGGAGCTGCGAAACAGATTTCAGGACGACGTAAAGAAGGTCCTGGGACAGACTGCGGATGTCAAACATGTAGCTCAAGAAGTACGTCTGGAAATCAAGGACATGGACGAGGTGACTACGGAAGAAGAGATCATCGAGGCCCTGCTGAAAATGGATGAGCGATGCAGAGCCGTCAAGGTGAAGTCCATAAGGAAGTCGCACGGCGGAACCCGATCAGCTTTTATCGCGGTCCCCGCATATGTCGCTGGCTTACTTACGCAGGCAGGGACAATCCGTATAGGATGGGTCAATTGCAGAGTCCGTTTACTAGTGGAGCCAAAACGGTGTTACCGCTGTTTGGAGTTCGGCCATACGTCTAATGCCTGCAAGAGCGAAGTCGACTTTAAGGACTGCTGCTTCAAATGCGGCCAAAAGGGTCACAAAGTGGCACTATGTGAGAGCAGCTACTCTTGCATAATTTGCAAACGGACGGGTCTTACCGACCTAAATCATTATACGGGTGGAAGAAGGTGCCCATTATTCCTAAAGGCCCTAGCGGGGACCAAAAGTCAATGATCTTGGTTCAGATAAATTTAAACCACTGTGAAGCAGCGCAAAGCCTTCTTAAGCAGACTATCTTCGAACGTAAGGCGGATGTGGCTATACTTTGTGAACCATATAAATTAGAGGCAGGCTGGTCTCATGACAACAATAAAAAAGCTGTAGTATGGAGCTGCGGCCCACGCGAGCCTAATGCAGTCACAGTTAACGTTGAAAAAGGGTTTGTTTGTGCGAAAGTAGGGGTATTCCACGTGTACAGTTGTTATATTCCCCCAAGTGTGGACTTAGTGGATTTCACGCGAATACTGGACAGGCTGGTTAATGACGCGAGGGGAAGACAAAACCTAGTCATAGCGGGCGACTTCAACGCGTGGGCTCTGGAATGGGGATGTCGTAGCACAAATGCAAGAGGAAGGGCTCTTCTAGAAGCTTTTGCAGCCCTGGATCTAATACTGCTTAACTCTGGGAATGTTCCTACATTTAGCAGATCTGGAGGAAGTTCTATCATTGATTTAACGTTTGTTCAAAGCAACCTCTTCAGAGGTTCACACTGGGAAGTGAGCCAGCACTATACCTTCAGCGATCACTCATGTATTGTCTTCAAGATAACTACAAACTCGCGACCGGCGAACAACACGAGTCCAAGGTATCAGCGTGGCTGGAAAACAAGCACCTTCGACAAAAGTTTATTCAGAGAAGCTTTGCAGCTGCAGAACTTCCAGCTATCCGATTCCGCCTCTGCCAGTGCAGATAAGTTAATGTCCAGGGTAGAAGAAGCATGCGATGCGTCGATGGTGCGAAGGGCTAAAAAAAGTCGCCATCAACCGGTTTATTGGTGGACTGATGAAATTGCGCAACTTCGCTCAGAATGCAACAGGGCGAGAAGGATAACACAGAGGTCCTTTGGAACTATACATCACCAACGAGATCGGCTATTATTTGCGGAGAAACGCAGACAGTTAAAGAAGGCGATACGTGCAAGTAAAAGAGAGGCATTCCTCCGTCTTTGCGACGATGCAGAAAATAAACCCTGGGGGGAGGCATATAAAATCGTGACCAAACGCCTTGTAGGTGGCACTAAGTCCCCAACAGACGAACAGCTGCTGAGAGATAGCATTCGCGTACTTTTTCCGGTTCAGGAACCACTGCAGCGTCACTCCAATCCTCACGTTCCTGGAGGGATGGTACCAGAAGTAGCCATCGATGAGGTACTAGAGGCGAGTTGTAAAATCACCCCAAATAAATCTCCAGGACCGGATGCTGTTCCAAACATTGCAGTGGCGGAAGCTTTTAAGATACAACCAGATGCTTTTGCTCGCGTGTTTGACTTCTGTTTAAAATCCGGAACTTTCCCAAGACGTTGGAAGCTTCAAAAGTTGGTGCTATTACCTAAACCCAACAAGCCACCTAACGACCCGTCGGCATATCGCCCAATATGCATGATAGATACCGCGGGTAAAGCCCTTGAGCGCATTATATTAAACCGAATTAGCGATGCAATCGAAGAGACAGGAGGACTTGCGGATAATCAATTCGGCTTTCGGAAAGGCCTTTCCACGGTTGACGCGGTGAAGCTGGTAAAAGACATAGCATCTAAGGCCATTTCAGGAAAGCGATGGAAAGGGGGAACCATTGAATATTGTCTAGTAGTGACCCTTGATGTGAAAAACGCATTTAACTCTATCCGCTGGGGGACAGTCATTGCGGCGTTGCAGGAGTTCGCTGTACCAGAGTATTTACTCCAAATTATAAGAGATTACTTCAGTGAGAGGATAATAATTTGCGAGACCGACTCGGGCTTGCTTTACCATAGAGTGTCAGGTGGTGTGCCCCAGGGATCGGTGCTGGGCCCGCTTCTGTGGAATGTGGCATATAACGGGGTCTTTAAGCTAAATGTGCCCAGGGGAGCAAAGATCATCGGCTTCGCTGATGACATTGCAGTAGTGGTAGTGGCTAAACACATCAATGATTTGGAGCGTATAGCAAACGAGACGATAGGAGCCATTTCTGAGTGGATGACGCTTACGGGTCTGGAACTAGCGGAGCAAAAAACCGAAGCCTTACTCATTACTGGGCGAAAAAAGATGGAATTTGCGGAAGTTCGTGTCAATGGCACGATTATAAAATCAAAACCAGCCATTAAATACCTCGGTATAACATTAGACTCCAGATTAAAATTCAATGAGCACATGCAGTACATATGTGAAAAGGCGGCAAAAACAAACGGAGCTCTCTCCAGGATGATGTTGAATGCTAGAGGGCCCAAGCAAAAAAGTAGGCAACTTATAGCCAGCGTTCTCAAGTCCGTAATTCTTTATGGTGCAGAAATTTGGTCAGACGCTTTTCGAATAGCCTCATACAGTCGCGGCGTTCGTTCGGTATACAGGCTATGTGCTCTTCGAGTATGTTCGGGGTTTCGCACGGTATCGGAGGATGCAGCGTTGGTGGTGGCGGGCCTCTATCCAATTGACCTGCTCGCAGCGGAGACAACTTTCGAAGCACCAGATGGAGCCGATAGTTTCAGTCGTAAGAAGCTGGCAAACCTAAATACCATATCCGTATGGCAGCGCAGGTGGGATGCTTCCACCAATGGTCGTTGGACTTATAAACTCATTCCTTCTATCGAAAGCTGGTTAAAAAGACCACATGGCGAAGTGGACTTCTACCTAACACAGTTGCTGACGGGCCATGGATGCTTCAGGCACTATTTCCATCGTTTTAACCTGGATGAAGCCGGGTACTGCGAGACGTGTGGCCCTGAATTCAATGAGGACGCCGAGCATGCGGTGTTTCACTGCCCTCGTTTCGACGCTGAAAGGCAACACCTGCACGAAGCGTTTGGTGAACGCCCTACGCCTGAAAACATAATACAAAACATGTTAGCAAGGCCGAGTAATTGGGACGCCGTGTGCTCGTTTGCTGCTACACTAATATCGAAACTTAGATGGGAGGAGCGACAAAGAATGTTGAGACGCAGAGAGGGAGCCACAGGCCTCCTCTGAGTTGGTCTGTAACTAATAGGTAAGTGTCTGTTTGCTAACTTTGCGGATTTAATTTATGCGGTATTGGAACCTCGGCCGTTCCAACTGCCCTGACTACCACGACAGCTGTTGTACGAGTAAGTGTCTAAAAGGAAACATTGGCGATTTGACCAGATGCGGTATTGGACCCACGGCCGTTCCAACCGCCCGGTCTGCGCTACCCATATCTGAGCCAAATGGGTATTTAAATTGTAAGTATTGTGAGCAGATTGGGAACACGGCCACTCCAACTGCCCTGGCTGCGATGACTGCCTTGTACGAGTAAACGTCTGACTGAAGCATGTTCGATTTAACCAGATGCGGTATTGGACCCACGGCCGTTCCAACCGCCTGGTCTGCGCGACCCATATCTGAGCCAAATGGGTATTTAAATTGTAAGTATTGTGAGCAGATTGGGAACACGGCCACTCCAACTGCCCTGGCTGCGATGACTGCCTTGTACGAGTAAACGTCTGACTGAAGCATGGTCGATTCAACCAGCTGCGGTATTGGTCCCACAGCCGTTCCAACCGCCTGGTCTGCGTGGCCAATACCTGAGCCAAATGGGTATTTAAATTGTAAGTACTAGGAGCAGATGGGAAACTCGGCCACTCCAACTACCCTGGCTGCGATGACAGCCATGTACGAGTAAGAGCCTGACTGAAAACATTGTCGTTTAGACCAGATGCGGTATTGAAATAAAAATGAAGTAAGTTGTATGTATGTACGTACGTTTTGTAGTTATATTTATACAGTTTTAGAATCTTTAACAAGTCTGACGTTTTTTCAATAACACCCACAGCTAGTAGAAAGAAAAATTCCTATAAAAAGATCCCCAGTCAAGAACTGAAATGGACGGTTTACGCTGACCAACAGACGTTGAGCCTAAGGCTCAAACCACCTCCCGACGGAATACTTCACGGTAGTACCGGGGGGATCGGTACATGACGGTAGGAGTTTTAGTGCCGGTTCAAGTCCCACACTGACTTTAAGGCTTTCGATGCTTTCTCCTCTGAAAAAAAAAAAAAAAAAAAAAACATACATATGTACATATGTAAGTATGTATGTAGGTATGGTCATGGAAATTTGCGAACTCTTTGTGTTGAATGGGCTGGTTAACGATGATCATTAGTAGGTAGATTTTTTATTGTGTTTCATCAACTGAAGAATTGCAAGCGCGACTATTTGTTTTAAATTTGGGTGTCTTAACTCGTTAACTAAATGAACACAAAGGACCTACTTGCATGAGGGATTGTGAATTCACCCGGCAGTAGCATGTAGCTATTTTTTTCTGTTGTCTTCCCTTGAAAACCTTTCATATATTTTAAACAATGATTAGGTACGTATGAAAAAATTTAAGTTTCCGCATACTATGTGTTAAGATGCAAAATTTATGTACATGTACAAAAAGTGTTCAACGGAAGTACCTTAAATAAGAGCAAGGACTGGTTTTTTTTAAACACAATAAAAAATCTACCTACTAATGATCATCGTTAACCAGCCCATTCAACACAAAGAGTTCGCAAATTTCCATGACCATACCTACATACTTGCATACATATGTATGTAAGTACATTTATATGAGTATTTAACAAAAATTAGGAAGCAGGTAGTATTATTTTGTGTATGTTGCTTTACGCAAATTAAACTATTTACACATGTGAACATGAAAAATCAGCACAAACCCGTCCTTTTCTTACCATAATAAACAGTATACATAATGAATTTTGGCCCTGGCATCTCTTGCTTGAAGCCCTAGCACAATACCTACCAAGCAAATGTAACTGCATAAACATATAAATGTACAAATACATATTTATGTATAGTAACTTTATAGTAAATGTCTATTTACAGCTTCAATTATTACCAGTAATTGTATTTTATTATTCACACAACACTGTACAAATAGCTATTTAATTATTGAGATAATAAGCCAAAAACTATTCAACCACCATTAACCGAATAAATACAACTATTCGTTACCACTATTCGAATAATGCAAGAAAAATTGTAACCGCTTGGGCACACATTTGTACACGCAAACACACACATATACATGCAAAACATACAAAACATAAATGCGCGCTCATAGGTACAAGCAAAGAAAACAACGAATATCGTTTTAAAAATCTATTAACAAAAATATTCGAATAGTACTATAACGAATAATAATATTCGAATAAACGAATAATAATATTCGAATAAACGAATAATAATATTCGAATAAACGAATAAAAAATTCGAATAAATACTATTCGAATTTTTTGTTTCCGCCGAATAAAAGTTTTGTTTATTCGAATAATTTTTATTCGAATAGTCCCATGCCTAATTTACATACATTGTTAACAAGAAATCAAAAATAAAAAAAAGGATAAAAAAAACCAAATTAAATTAAAAAACATTTAAAAATTAAAAATACAAAAAAAAAATTAAAAACACACCAAAAAAATTAAAAAAAAAAAAAAATATTATGAAATAAAAAAAAAAAGTTACATCAATTGCATTAATTTTTTCTTATTGTTTATTTTTGTTGTAAAACTTAAAATACCAAAAAACACAAAAATTAAAAAAAAACATTTTTAGTAATAATAAATAAAAGTAATTTTGAGAAAAGTAACAAATTACATCAGTTAAATTAATTTTTATTGGTTTTTTTTTTTCAATCGTAATCAATTACTAATTGCCTTTTCTCGAAAACCAATTGAAATAATCATTAACAATTAAAAAATCCGTCTAATCAATTGATTACTAAGTACTAATCAAATTTAACAGGTCTGCTTACAAGTAATTTTTTACTTACTTACTTGGTCTTAAAACGCTTTCTTTTCATAAATACAATAAAAAAATTATGGTTCGAAACGAGCTATAGACCTATTAATAATTTTTTCTGCAGCGAAAAATTATTGTTGTTTTTGGGTTTCTTAATAATTTTTTATTAATTATTACAAGTTTTTTGTTGAGTTGAACAGGAAAAATTTAGAGACAACCGCCATAGCTTTTCTTATAGATCCATTTCGGAAGTTGCTAACTTCACTCATCAGAGAAATTTTGGCACGCATTGCTAACTATTACGCTAACAATACGCTGGGTTTTTTGCCTTCTAAACGCCCTGTTCAATCAACTCTTTACCAATTCATGTACCAACAACGCCATTTAACGTTTTAGATTTGGTATCATGATGGATTTTTTTGCAAGTCTGTTTTGGTGTCACAGTTTGCCAACCATGTGCTCTTGGTTTTTTGTTATTGAGATTTTACACAAACAACAAGCTTGTGTTTTTGGTCTTTATATTTGAAGTATCCTGGTTCGAAACGAGCTATAGACCTATTAATAATTTTTTCTGCAGCGAAAAATTATTGTTGTTTTTGGGTTTCTTAATAATTTTTTATTAATTATTAAAAGTTTTTTGTTGAGTTGAACAGGAAAAATTTAGAGACAACCGCCATAGCTTTTCTTATAGATCCATTTCGGAAGTTGCTAACTTCACTCATCAGAGAAATTTTGGCACGCATTGCTAACTATTACGCTAACAATACGCTGGGTTTTTTGCCTTCTAAACGCCCTGTTCAATCAACTCTTTACCAATTCATGTACCAACAACGCCATTTGACGTTTTAGATTTGGTATCATGATGGATTTTTTTGCAAGTCTGTTTTGGTGTCACAGTTTGCCAACCATGTGCTCTTGGTTTTTTGTTATTGAGATTTTACACAAACAACAAGCTTGTGTTTTTGGTCTTTATATTTGAAGTATCCTGGTTCGAAACGAGCTATAGACCTATTAATAATTTTTTCTGCAGCGAAAAATTATTGTTGTTTTTGGGTTTCTTAATAATTTTGTATTAATTATTAAAAGTTTTTTGTTGAGTTGAACAGGAAAAATTTAGAGACAACCGCCATAGCTTTTCTTATAGATCCATTTCGGAAGTTGCTAACTTCACTCATCAGAGAAATTTTGGCACGCATTGCTAACTATTACGCTAACAATACGCTGGGTATTAGAAGGAAAAAAACCCAGCGTATTGTTAGCGTAATAGTTAGCAATGCGTGCCAAAATTTCTCTGATGAGTGAAGTTAGCAACTTCCGAAATGGATCTATAAGAAAAGCTATGGCGGTTGTCTCTAAATTTTTCCTGTTCAACTCAACAAAAAACTTTTAATAATTAATAAAAAATTATTAAGAAACCCAAAAACAACAATAATTTTTCGCTGCAGAAAAAATTATTAATAGGTCTATAGCTCGTTTCGAACCAGGATACTTCAAATATAAAGACCAAAAACACAAGCTTGTTGTTTGTGTAAAATCTCAATAATAAAAAAATTATTTAAAATTTAAAATTTTTCAACATAAATTTTAATAAATAAATTTGTGTATCTTTAGGAATTTGCGTTGAAAATAACTTTTATTTTCCACAAAATTAGAGTTTAACCAAATACCACGAAGTTAGGGACACTTTACCACGAAGTTAGGTACATCAGAAAATTTTTGCCTCGAAATTAGGGACATTTGAGGTACTCACACATCTTTATTTATATAAAAAAAAAACATTTGTTAGTTTTGTTTGAAATTAAGTGGAAAGCTATCTTAATAGATCAACTCAATGGGAAAAATTTACTTTTTTAGTTTTCCTTCATCCGTTTTTACTCAAGAGAGGTAGAAAGTCAGAAAATTCCTTAGTACCACGAAATTATGGACATTTACCTCATGTGGAATTTATGCGTGAGTATGTTAGGCAAGGTCACATGAGAGGGTTGTCTTCTGATGAAATCGAGGTTAATAATGGGAGATACTTTACATGCCTCACCACCCAGTTCTAGGAGCAAAACTGCGACTTGTTTTTGATGGTTCGTTTAGGGACACGAATGGGGTTTCGCTTAATAGTGCTCTATGTACCGGGCCAAATATTCAAAGAAACCTTTTTGCAGTTTGCACAGATTTGTTTTTTCCGCCGATATAGTTAAAATGTTTCGGCAAATTTGGGTAGCTGAAGATTATCACAATTTTCAACGCATCTTGTGGTGGGAGTCTCCGACTGATCCGATTGAGCATTTTCAACTTTGTACAGTCACTTACGGCACCTCGCCTGCACCGTTTTTAGCCGTAAGAGTGTTGAAGCAGCTTTCTAAAGACTACGCGGAGTTATACCCGCTAGCATCGAAGACACTTGAAGAAGATTTTTATGTAGACGACGTGCTGACTGGCGCTGAAACTGAAGAAAAACTGCTTCAAGTGAAGGATGAGCTATGCCTATTAATGTCGCGTGCTGGCCTGGAGCTAAGTAAATGGGTTTCTAACTGCGCCAAAATTAATTCAAGCCAGCAGAAGCAAAATATACTGAAGTGCGCTGAGGGCGGCACAGCAAAGGTTCTAGGCTTGCTTTGGAATCCAGAAGGAGATGACTTAGGGTACAGGTATGTGTTGAAGAGTCGGCTATAGTTAGTAAAAGACGTTTGTTGTCGGAATTATCTCGCATATTTGATCCGCTTGGATTACTGGCGCCTGTCATTGTCCAGTACAAAATCCTACTCCAGGAATTGTGGTTGCATAGTTTAGATTGGGATACCCCGCTGCCCAGTTCATCATCACAACTATGGCTACAAATATCGCAAAGATATGGAGAATATAAAAAGATTTGCTATACCTCGCTTTGTGTCAACGTCAACAGAAAATGCTATAGACCTACAGGGTTTCTGCGACGCATCCACGCGAGCATATTAAGCCGTAGTATACTGACGCACCAAGGACAAACATGGCGTATATCAGGTTCACCTCGTTGCGGCTAAGACTCGCGTAGCTCCGTTAAAGCAAATATCATTGCCTCGTCTTGAGCTTTGTGGTGCATTACTATTATCACGTCTCATTTGCGTAATAAAAAAAATTTTACCGCAAAGGGGTATTTCATTTAATGCATGGTGTGATTCGACGATCGTTCTAGCTTGGCTCGCCCAAACTCCAACAAAACTTAAGACCTTTGTTGCAAATCGTACTTCAGAGATTATTGATATTTTGCCTTGCCGCGTTTGGAAGCATGTTTCATCGAAAGAAAATCCTGCTGATTGCGCGAGCCGAGGGATGCTTGCTGCTGAGCTACTCAATTTCAATCTTTGGTGGATGGTCCACCATGGTTACGTAACGAGAGGAGGTTTCAAGAAGCTGTTATGAAAATTACCCCTTCTAGGTCAATTACAGACTCTGAGGTGAACATGGAACTTAAGGTTCACACAGTAAGCTTGGTTTTAACTGCTCCAGAACATCACCACCCACTTGAAAATCTTGTTAAAAATTCCTCTTCATAGAGCAAACTAGTGAAAACTGTTGCCTATATTATGCGATTTATTAAACGTCTGCGTCCACTTAACTGGGAGAATACTGTAGGATCGTTAAAACTTCACGAGTATGAAGATTCAAGGCGCATTCTTTTGTTATATGCACAGGACTGCTTTAAGGAAGAACGAGATAAGTTAATACAACAAAAGGGAATTTACTCGAGGTCCCAGCTCTTGAAACTTAACCCATTTATCGACGACAGGGGCCTTTTGCGTGTAGGAGGACGAATTCGCTATGCCGAGATGGATAGGCATGTTGTTCATCCGATCATACTACCTAAGTTGCATCGAATTACCTATCTTATTGTGCAAGAGGAACACACCAAAAATTTGCACGTTGGTGTGTCGGCACTGTTTGTTATTTTACGACAAAAATACTGGATTTTAGGTGCTCGAAACTTAATTCGTAGCCTCACCTTTAAATGCATGAAATGCTTTCGACAACGACAGATATCTACGCAACAAATGATGGAAGATCTCCCTGCGATTCGGGTACGACAGGCATATCCGTTCGAAAACAGTGGATGCGATTATGCGGGACCACTCACATTGAAGGTGTCTCCTGGCAGAAAACCTAAACTATCAAAAGGTTACATTTGTTTATTTGTGTGCTTAACCACGTCAGCCATCCACATAGAGTTGGCTACAGATTTGAGTACCGATTGCTTCCTAGCAGCGTTACTCCGATTTATGTCACGCCGTGGAAAGTGTTCCCAAATATTTAGCGACAACGGCAGAAATTTTCTTGGTACATCTCGTCAGTTAGACGAAATGCACAAAGCACTCATGTCGCAAGAGCGTAATGAAATCCTTTCCGCAACTTTGGCACAAGACGGGATAAGATGGAATTACATACCACCACATTCACCGCATTGGGGTGGAATCTGGGAGTCGGCAATTCATTCGGTTAAACTTCATTTACGACGTGTTATTGGCAATCATGTTTTAACTTTCGAACAAATGCATACCCTGTTGGCTCAGATAGCAGCGCCAGATACCGACAGTAATTATTTATCTCCTTCTCATTTTTTAATAGGTCGCCCATATACTATGATACCAGAGGGGAAGTTATCTGAAACTACACCGAATCAACTCGACTACTGACAGCTCGTTCAAAACATGATGCAGGGCTTTTGGCAGCGATGGCACATGGAGTATCTAACTTCCTTACAACAAAGGCCAAAATGGACAACACCAATGCCAAACATGTCAATCGGCAGCATAGTGGTCGTAAAGGAGAATAACATCCCCCCCGCTCACTGGTTACTAGCTAAAGCGATGAAGCTGTTCGTGAATAAACTGTCTTAAAACTTAATCCGTGTTTTCAATTATTCGCAGCCTTCACGGCATTCATCGCCAAAGAGTTTCACAAGATTTATAGAACGATAACTATTTAATTAGGTTAGTATTCCATAGAGTCTGCGCTGCTCCCTTTTGTAACGTTTCGCGCTGCTGTCTTCATGCGCAGAGTTTTGGTACGCCGGCTTAGAATCCCGCTTCCCACGGTTAGCATGCACCGATGGCATGTGCAGGTGTTTCACACGATTTTGCTGCCGCTATGTCTGGCTAGGTTCCTATTGCATAAGCCCACTGATAAATACGGTGGAAAGCGACTGGCCTTGAGCTAGGGTGTTAGGTTGTAGCTAACTGCAATTATGCTGACATGGCGGCACGTGTATTGCTATAGTGTGGGAATGCAACATGTTGGGTGCAGCAGTGTGTTAACTTATATACATACATACATATGTATATACCTCATAAGTACTAGCATTATTAGTTAGAGTGTAACGTAACCGTATGTTTATATAGAGAGTAAGAATCGCTTATTTTTAATACACTGTCTTTCACCAACTTCCACAATCTAGACTTTATTTCTCCGATAAATACATATCAAGAGGATTTAAAACTTCATCACAAACATGTTTTACTCTTACCATATCTAGTCACTTACTCTTGTGAAATGCATTTGAAAATGCATTTTTTGTTACTCATACGCCCGTGGCGTCAAAGAAAATTAAAAATAAGAAGAAACTTTTCGAGTATGCACTTGTATGTAAGTTGCGACGTAGCAAAGTTACCGTTGATTTTTGACGACTTTTTTTTGTAAGGTGACTCGGTTTTATTTTCATTTAAAAAGGTAATACGGTTTTGAGGGCGAGTGGGTTAAAAAAGAAGGGAAACCAGTATTCTGCCAATGTGGTTGAATTAAGAAAACCTTGCGGATTATGACTTTAATTGTCAGCAGGACAAGGAAGTCCTTCTTAAGAAACCCGTAAGTGATCAAGTTATATTTTTTAGTATAGAAATTGTCAGAGTCTTCTCAGTAGAATCATAATCTGCTATTCGAATTTTTAAATTAGGCATAGTTCTCCCACAATCTGGACTAAAAGCTCGGATTGTTTATTTTTTGGCCCCCTATAACTCGGCAATCTGAATTTAAGTTGTGAAATGAAAATATTGTATTCAGATTTTTTTGCACAACTTTTGACGAAAAACTATTTTCGATCATTTTTCGAACTCCAGAGTAGCAAAGTAAATGTGATATAAGTACCCTACTAGACCGGCCTAACCACACTCAATAATCCATGCTAGAGAAAATTGTAAATCACTAACAAACACAAAGCCTTCTTTCAAACTTTGTGTTTCTTCTTCTTTGAAAGTGTGAGCAAAATGCAACTGCGTCTTTAAAAAATTTAAAAAATATTAAAAAAGAAGTTTAGCAGTGAAATTACAACTAAAACGTCTTGATAAGGGAAGTATATAGTGCTTGTAATTGTTATTTAACAAGTGAAGTACTATTTTGAATATTTATGCACCAAATTTTTATACTTTCAGAGGGACGAGCAAATCAAGGAACCTTTAGGCAAATGGAATAAAATTATACTTTTGCAAATGTTTAGTGATAGAAATATGTATTTGAAGAATTTACTGATTATTGTAAACGCGAAAATTGTGCAATTTTGACTTATATTAAACAATAAAAAGCAAATCTAATAATGCAAACAATTGTCTTTTTATAGTTCGCTATATGTATATAAAGTTTGCGTCATTCATAACCATTAGCGCTGGCTTGCGTTTGCATTATACCTGACTGTTAGCGCTAACCAAACTTTTCATTATTGATAACATGAGTGAAGAGTGCAGATTTATGTGGTTTTACATGCGCTAGAATGAGATGCCGTATACGTACGTGTGCAAAAAACAGCAAACACGGTTAGATTTGGCACTCTGCTCTGCAGAAACTAATTGAGAAATATATGTACAAATAACGCAAGAGCAAGTTAGGCCAAGAGGTTATCTGACTCGTCAGAATAATTTTGTCAAATTGTTGTGCCAGGAAAATATGCTAATAAACAAACAAACAAACAAACAAATAACCTGCAGCTGTCTAGTGGGGTATTTAAGTAGCAGAAAATAAGATCCCGAATATTGGGCTTCACTGTCCAAGGTCCAAAAATTAGGTGTCATATTTTCCAATCTCAGAAATTGATTTCAATTGGTGTGATAAAAAATTTAAAAATAAAACAGATATCAAGTCTTTGCTTAAACGTTTGTCTGTGTCGTATCTTAACTAACGTTCTCTGTCTGTTGGAGTCAATATGACCCCACTAAAATGACTGTACAAAACATGAGAAAACTACATAAACTACCGTTTGAAATTAAAACTTGAGGCCAAATTTCCGGGAATGTGTTTTTTTGTATGTTGCACTCCTTGCCATTACAGTGCTTGTATGTGAAATGAAGATCAGTGAGTGTCTCCGGGTTGCATATAAGGTGGACGGTTTTAGATAAGACGTAGCTCAAGATATTGAGGAAGTATTTTCTAACTGCGACAATTACGATTATATCGAAGTGATGCATTTTTAAGATGAGGAAGAGGATAAAAACAGCGAAGATATATATGTACCTTTAATAGGGGCGCAATAATATCAGATTTATGGTAAAAGTGGACGTGGACGGAGTACAAGTGCTCATTCAACCACCAATTCAAAAGTATAGTATGGGAAAAACAGGGTATACCTATCCGGTTTGCCCAAGATATTTTGAATCCAATAGACGTTTTTAAAAAACTGATAAGTTCTGATATAGTGGACATTATTGCACGTTCTACAAATCGTAAAGCAGCCGATTTTTTTGAAAACCATCCAGTTTCTGGTTGCCGTCCATTTAAAGACACCAAATCAAAAAAATTATGTGCCTTTTTTTGATTGCTAATACATGCAGGCGCCTGTAAGTCTGGGGACGAGGAGCTCTTTGATTTGTGGAAGAGTGACGTCTCTGAAGCGTTTTCAGGGTGGCGCGAACTAACGTCAGTGGAATTAACGTCAGTGACATTAATTCGCATGACCAAAAACGAATTAAAGTCAGTGCCGCTAATTCGTATAATATTTTGACTTTAGTTCGCTTTGGACATGCGAATTGATGTCGTTGAGGCATTTGGGTTTGAGATTCGACGAAGTAGCGCCGCAGGCGAAAATTTGACTTAGGTCAGATAAACAATTCGGGGCGTGATCCATGGTATTTATGTGCAGAACTCCTTTCCGCATTGGCGGCCTTCGGCCGCGCTTCAAAAAATAACCCTGGGCTACGCCATTCCAACTCCGGGTGTATGCTTTAGCCGTGGCTACCGCCACGGTGATGTCCTTCCGCGTGCCACATTTCCAACTTTTTCACTTTTTTGGCTCAGCCTAATGTGCCATTACAACAACCACATGAAAATGACAGATAATTGTGAACTTTAACTGCAAATAACTTTTGAACGGTTGAAAAAAATCTCATTTCAGATTCTAAATCTAGACGTGGGTAATCGTTTACGTGGGGTACCGAGCGCTAATACCCAACCAAAAATGTTGAGATATGTATCAGGAGACGCGCTTTGGTCCCAGGAGCATGAATATAACTCCGCTGAACCAATATTTTTAGTAGTTTGCGAGATATTTGCAGTTAAAGTTCAGAATTTTCTGTCATTTTCATGTGGTTGTTGTAATCACATTACCCTGTGAGAAAAGAGTGGCACGCTGAAGGACATCACACACCCGGAGTTGGAATGGCGTAGCCCAGGGTTATTTGTTGAAGAGCGGCCGAAGGCCGCCGATGCGGAAAGGAGTTCTGCACATTAATACCATGGATCACGCCTCGAATTGCGGATCTGACCTAAGTCAATCCCAGATTCATTTTTTAAATCCCAGATTCATGATATAATGATCATAAGTCGAAGGTGATAATGAAAAATGAAAATTTGGAATATGAAAAAAATGTACTGACTTTAGTTCGCTTTCTTAATGCGAATTAATGTCAATGACGTTAGTTCGCTAAAAATATTGACCTTAGTTCGCTTTTGGCATGCGTCTTAATGTCACTGACATTAATTCGCTTTTGGGGTGCGAATTAACGTCACTGACGTTAATTCCACTGACTTTAGTTCGCGCCACCGTTTTCAGCAGTTACTGCGATTTTTAAGATTCGATAATTTTCGAAGACGTCAAGAGAGACTCGCTTTAGATAAAACTAGATGGACCCGTGCGCGCCTTGCGCAAAGAATTTCACCACTACCCTAAGTGACATCTACAACTCAGTAGATAAAGCCTCTGATTCACAATGGCGTTGTAGTACAAATTGATTATTTTGTGCATTCACAATGGTTTATTTAGACAAAATAATTTTTATAAAATACGCTTAAACAAAAGCACTGCTGTAATTAATAAATGGTTTAGCATGTAGAGGTAGCCCACACCTTTAAAACGATACCTTTTTTTATTAATATTGGTTCGAAATGAGAGCAAAAAATTAGGAGCAAACACAAAAAGACCTTATAGAAATAATATAGGTATACTAGTATATCTTCTTCTTCTTTAAATGGCCATCTAACCGCCTGAGCGATTTTGACCGTCCAACATAGCTCGCCAGTCATTTCTTCTTTGCGCCAACTGATCGCAGGTCGCAGGTCGGTCTCCACTTGGTCCTTCCATCGGAGAGGTGGTCTTCCTCTTCCTCTGCTTCCACCGGCAGGTGCCGATAAGTATACCTTCTGGGCTGGAGCGTCTTCGTTCATTCGCACGACGTGGCCTAGCCAGCGAAGCCGCTGTATTTTAATGCGCTGTACTATGTCGACGTCTGCGTAAAGCTCATACAACTCATCATTAAAACTTCTTCGGTACTCGCCGTCGCCAACGCGTAGAGGCCCATAAATCTTTCGCAGAACTTTTCTCTCGAATACTCCCAATGCAGCCTCGTCAGATGTTGTTAGTGTCCACGCCTCTGCACCATATAGCAGGACGGGAGCGATGAGGTACTTACTAGTATATCCCGTGGTCGAAATTCGACCACCTTAAATTAGTTTAACTTATTAAATCCTCTGTTCGCATTTTTCTCCAGTAGCTGATGCCTAGAGGCATAAATATTGGAGACATTTTTATTGCTGAAAATAATTATTTATAGTGGAGTTATTGAGAGTCGCTTTCATAAAAGCTGGTTTACTCTAAAGACGGGTAATTTGACAACTAACCAAAAAAAATCCGTCCATTAAAGACCAGTAATCATTAATAGGAGATGGCAAAAACGGTACTTAGTAATGTTTGGAAGTCCACCATCAGACCCACCACTCCTTTCATATTCCGTCAATATTTCAATAAACAAAATTAAATTTCATGGACATATACCAACAACATAGTTAGACTTATAATATATATAATGGTCACATAGAATGATGCCATATCGAACAAAATTGGCCATATGGATTGAAACGAATGAAAGTTCATTTTAAGATTCCGTTAACTTCTTAACACTAGCCGGTTTCCAAATTGTGTTTTTTTTTTGTATACAGACAGTTTTCTTAATTTTTCTTTTAGTTGTAGATTTTTTGAAGTCCGTATAGCGGGAGAATATTACAACTTAGACATATGATGGTTTTCTGGTTTTTTTCGTCAAATTCAACTCGGAAATATTGAAAACACATAACCTAACTGGCCCAAGTTAGCCTAAATATGTAAGGATTCCGGTTATATGTCGACTCTTTTACAAATTAAAATTTTTAGGAAGAAAATAGTTGATGTCTTTAGGAAAATTAACGCAATTTCAAACTATTTCGTGAATATAAAATTGAAGAAGCTACAAACTGCGTTTTTACTTTTTGTATATTAAATATAATATATTTCTTAAAAAATATATATTGATAAATTGAAATAATTTTTTAGCTTTTTTTTCAAAAAATTTGGTTTTTTCACTCGAAAATAGATGTCATAAACAGAAAAATATTGAAATATTGGGTTATATGTCGACTCTTTTACAAATGAAAATTTTTAGGAAGAAAATAGTTGATGTCTTTAGGAAAATTAACGCAATTTCAAACTATTTCGTGAATATAAAATTGAAGAACTACAAACTGCGTTTTTACTTTTTGTATATTAAATATGATATATTTCTTAAAAATATATATTCATAAATTGAAATAATTTTTTAGCTTTTTTTTCAAAAAAATTGGTTTTTTCACTCGAAGATGGATATCATAAACAGAAAAATATTGAAATATTGGGTTATATGTCGACTCTTTTACAAATAAAAATTTTTAGGAAGAAAATAGTTGATGTCTTTAGGGAAATTAACGCGATTTCCAATTATTTCGTAAATATAAAATTCAAGAAGCTACAAACTGTGTTTTTACTTTTTCCATATTAAATATGATATATTTCTTAAAAAATATAAATTGATAAATATTGATAAATTGGAATAATTTTTTATATTTTTTCTAAAAATTTGGGATTTTCACTCCAAGATAGATGTCATAAACATAATAAACAGGAAAATATTGGATTACAAATATAATAAATTAAAAAAAAAAATATAATAAAAAGTTTTCGTATACTTTAAGGCAAATTCAATTTAGTAAAAAACAAAAAAACTTAAACTGCCCTGAACACGTCCTTGAACCTACGAACGCACGCATCATAGCCGGCACGCTCACCACCTGCGCCACTGCTGTATGTACATTGTACAACAAAAAAGTCAGATACTGTAGTTAACAGCTTTGGGTTTTGGTGAAAATTTTGATGAATTATTACAAATTAATGAAGCATTTTTTGTTGAATATAATATGCCTATGCAAAGCTCCTGGCCCATGAAAACATATCAAAATATATAATAATTGGAGTTATGCATTTTTTTTATGAGATACACTCTGGCAATTGATTGTATGGAAAAAATGTTAGCCTATTAATATATAGATAATAATGTAAATGGTAATTACACTGACGCTGATCCTGCTAACAATGTATATGTTGCTGAAAATTCGGATGTTATTGATGTGAATCCGGTCGATCCCAGGTTGGTGACTGCGGTGCCGCTTAGCCGGGCAATTTTTGTTTCACGGTTACATCCAACTTTAACGGGTCCTGATATTGTTAATTACATTTTAGTTAAGCTTAGTCTTACTAAAAAGCTCTTTATGCAATCAATGCACCAATTAATAGATCATTGATTGAATTTAATGGAGTTGCTAACTATGTATTTGGAAATAGATTTTTCTTGTTCAAAAGATCGATTTTTAAGTACCATAAATTCATATTATAAGTAAGCAAGTAATTTATACTAGTAATAGTAGCTGACCCGAAATACGTTGTTCTGCCAAGGTACTCCCTTATGTATAGTTGTTTAAAGATTGTTCATACTTTTCTAGCAGGGAACTGATAAGTTATAATTTTCCAGTACCAAGGTGAGAGCAACATGTATTTTGTTAGTATAATTTAGAGTTTCGATTGTCAAACTTACAACGGCGCACAACAACAATGTTTGCCAATGTTGCCAAACTTATCATGAAACACGAAGATTTTCTCTCTAGGTTGGCAATCGAAATTCAGCTTCAAATAAAAAAAGTAAAAATCAGCTGACTTCTTGCGGTCACCTTCTTAGTACATCATGTCCAGTACCTTACACCTTGAGACCTGCTGAAAATAACAAACATTTTAATTAATTTTACTTATATTCTTTTTTTACTCCCAAATTCACAATTTAACAAGTAAGGAAGTCTAAGTTCGGGTGAACTGAACATTAAATACCCAGCGTTAGTTTTTAGAAAAAGGGGGCGTGGTTTTCATCCGATTTCGCCCATTTTAAAAACCAATCTATTCCGAGCCTAAACAATAGCGAATTTGGTGGGCGCGGCCACGACCCTTGCTTAAATAGCTTTAACCCCTTATAGGTATGAGCCAAAAGTACTGAATCGATCTTTTCAAGGGTTATACCATGTCCTATATATAACTTTGGAAAAGAAGGCGTGCCATGCCCATAACTTTTAACGTATTTTCTGAAATTTTTAATATACGGATATGTGTCCATTAATCAATATTTACCTAATTTTAAAAAAGTGGGTGGTGGCACGCCCACGGATTTTATTATATTGTTTGTCCCTATTTGAAGATCAGTTTTCGTTGCAGATCTTTATGATACTTTCACAGTGGCTTGTTAATAGTGAAATGTTGATATTTTGTTTATTCACTTGTGGGCGGGGCCACTCCCATTTTCCAAAATATTACCAAAAAACCTTTAAACATCACTAATACCATCATCAGGTGAATGAGTGTACTAAATTTAGGCATTATATCTTTATCAGTTAAACAGATATTGCATATTCCGGTTTCCTAACTCTCGTTTAGAGAACTCTAGTCCAAAAGTGGGCGTGGTCGTTCACCCATTTTTCTTAGTTTCTGTGGTAGTCCTCTACATAAACACAGCATGCCTGGTACCTAGTTTCGCGGTGTGAATTCTATCAAATGCTTCAAAATTTTTCTCCAAATGCTATAATTGAAACATGTCAATTTTTCCAAAATAAATATTAACGTATTTTAATTCAAAAAAGAAAACAAAAAAAATTTAAATTAACCTAATAAAACCAAAAAAATGAAGGAACGGTGATCATGTAAGTTTACAGAAAAGCGGTGGCGCTCATGACGGCAAGCATAGCCACCGCTATATAACGAACGTTACATAGCGGCACCGCTTTTCGAGGAAACCACGGCTTAAAGATATGATTTCGGTTAGGTTCATCCGATCCTATCACACTTCGGAAGTTGGTAACGAAAAAAAGTAAGCCTTTTATCATCTTATTACAATTACAACCATTATAAAGGTGAGGTCGAGAAAAAGATTTATATAACATGCTTGATGTTGCTGCTTATGATTTATATAACTGGATCACTCGTACAAAGAAACGCAAACTATTTCTGCAGAAACTTGGTCGGGAGCTTGTACATCCACTCATTGTAGAACAGTGGTGCTTACAGTGCAGTTTTCGTAAAATCTATATATTAATAGGCTAACACTCTCCCTATAGTAATTTTCGCAACCCAACTTCATATAGTATTTATAGATAGATCCCTATAAAAGTGATATTGCCATCTTCGTATGGACCATGGTACAATTAACAGGTAACCGCATCAGAGTTGCATTTTTTATTTTTTTTCATTTGAAGTGGTCTTCCGATTGTCAATGTCTGTTTATATTTTTGTTTTGTTTACATTTTTGTTTTGTTTACATTGAGCAGTAAGTTTCCAATTTATAATTTTTCGGTTTATTGCACTAAAATACAATTCAAAAAAGTGTTTGTTCAATGAGAAAAAGATGTTCACAAGTGAAACGATAGGAAAAAGTTATTTTGCAGTTCTCAAAAGGAAGTGGGACTTGGAAAAAGCCTTTCTCCAAGAGGCTTCAGGTTCTAACTAAAAAGATTTCCGATTTTGGGGGAAGCACTCAACCTATCACCTCTTTATAATTAATATGTCACCGCCACACTTCTAAAACTAACCACGGAACTCGCAAAATAATATAAATTTGCTGCAAAAGCATTCATTTTCATTTTTTATATTTTTGTGCACATGTAAACAATCACCCTTATCGCAGAGTTCGCCCGAACAAGTGTTCGCCTTCATTTTTTTTGTTCGGGCGAACTAGTTCCGCCTATCGGCAATTTCGGGCGAACGAATGTTCACTTCGAAACAGCTGATGCTCTATTGTGAATTAATTGCGAACAAATAAATTACTTGCAATTGTGTAAATTTTGTAAACAAGCACACATTTTCTTAAAATAAAACAAAAATAGAGACTAAAAAATTATAAAAACATGTTTAGTATTGCGCTTAGGTTAGCATTGATTGAGCGCGAGGAGAATATGAACGTGAAAGCGATTCGGAGGCAATTAAGGGACAGTTCTAACCCTTTGGAGCTAAGTGATTCACTGTAAGTTAAAAATTACTATTTTCTGCACTTTTGAATAACAAATTAACTTTTTTTCAACTAGATTTCGGCAATATTACAGGGTCAGCAAGCCGGCATTCAAATATTTGCTAGATATTCTTACAAACTCCTTGCAACCATTGAAGCAAAAATTTGGAGTTCCGCCAATTGTAAAGTTGAGCGCATGTCTTCGTTTTTTCGCAGAGGGAGGACATCAAAAAAAAAATTACTTACATTTCTTTTTCTCTTGTTCGCTTGTAAAATAAGAGTGAACAAATTTGGCATTTTCCGTTGTTCATTTCGCCCGAACAAAGCGTTGCCAATAAGGCGGAATGCTTTTCGAACATGAAAAATGTGTTCGCCACTATCTGCGATAGGGTGAACAAAAACTGTGAATACTTTCGGGCGGAAATAAAACTCGCGATAAGGGTGAATAACAAAATGTCAACTTCGTATATGAAAGCTGAGTAACGTTGGGTGCCTTAGTGTTATTGCGTTGATATCGCTGTACCATTTCTAAAACCATTGAAAATTTATAAATAATATTTGAGTAATTTATTTTTGTATTAAACTATGAAAAAGTTTGGCTTTGAACTCGGTGTTTCCTAAACCGGAGCAAAAATGGGTTTTCTTATAATTTTTATGTTAGGTTCAGAGTTCAGATTCCTTATCTTAAGATTGGTGGTGCTTTCTAAACTGCGCTACCACCAAATTGATGCCAGCCTTTGTTCTGAGCAAAAATACAATCGAGCAGTGCCAAAATAATACTATGCGCAATTGCGTTAACACATTGCGCTGATACCGGCAATGCTATTTATTCATGGTATCAGCGCAACAAACTTTGCAGCAATAACCAGCCATTATTTCCATCACTTTGACACAAGAAATTGTTGACAATTTACCGACCAGCAAAATACATAGCAGGGTTGCTTTTTATTCCTGCGTCTACCTGTTTATTGTATCATGGTATGGACTATCTCTACTGTGTCGCGAAAAATTTTTTGGAAAATTATGCTTTGTTTATTTGTTATTAAACAAAAAAGAAGCCTACAAACTTTACAGAACTCTCCAACTATTTCGTAATCTCCAACAGCACAACATATATAAAAGCTTTTACCAAACGCCAAGCTACAGTATCTGACTGTTTCATGTTACGCTAGATGGACCCGTGCGCGCCTTTCGCAAAGAATTTCACCACTACCCTCCGCGACATCTACAACCCAGTAGATAAAGTTTCTGATTCACAACAGAAATGATATACATGATACAGCAGTAGCGCAGGTGGTAAGGGTGCCGCCTCTGATGCGTGCGTTTACAGGTCCAAAAGCACGGGTTCGGGGCAGGTTAAGTTTTTTTTTTTATAAATTATTTGCCTTGAAGCATATAACATATGAAAACCTTTTATCATAATATTTTTTTTTAAATTTATTGAATATTGACCAGAAAAATATTACCAATTGTCTCATTTAGAGCAAAGCTGTAAGTAGACGCTGGAAAGTATAAGTAGTTGCTGGCGTCATTTTAAATAATTTTCCTTGCTTTACAAGAATTAAAAAAAAACAATTTCCATTTTTGTCTTCACCGAGAATCAAAGTTAGGTGTCCTGCAATTAGTCTACATCTATACCCATTTTAGTATAAAAAGGGTACAATAAGTGCCTTCATAGAACATGCTCGAACAAATGTGACCAATTTATTCCATTTAAAAGAGACTGAAGAAGTAGTAGTCTACTACAATAAAATATTGGAAAAGTATATTTTCGAAGCAGAAAATGTTTTTTTCATACTAAGAATGAAGTTAGTTATATAATAATAATAATAATAATTCCCAACGGATTACCCACCATATCCCGCCCGACCGGCGCATCCGCATGAAGCACGGATTGTTCTTTCGTGCCGAGTCTTTGAAAGACTTTGGTTTGTTAATCGTCGAGATCTAAAACTGCTCAGCTACAGAGAAAACCTCATCAGCTAAGTAAGGTAGATAAAAAATAGATGACACAATTAATAAATAGTTAGTTGACAGCGAATAGTTATTGTAAAGAATAAAGATACGAGTCAAAGTAGGAAATTGTTGCTATGTATTTAGGATACAAAGAATTGACTTTTTTATGCTGCATAGTGAGTCTGAAATATCAAACGTACAAGAATGAGAGTTATAATCTTGACACAAACAACGAAAAGGCTCATTTAATTCAAAATTAGTTCGGCACTGTTTCAAGATAAGTTTTTTAAAATGCCTTGATGGACGAGAGGGCACATTGAAGTTCAATTCGCTCAGAAGAAACGGGCTTGTGATTGAACCATTTAGTAATTTAATCATGAAAACAATTCGAAGCATTTCCCTCCGACTAGAAAGGCTGCGAAGATTAATTAGTTTTAAGCGACTCGTATACGATGGCAAATTATACAACGGATCCCAGTGAAGATCTCTTAAGGCAAATAGTAAAAATTGTTTTTGAACTGATTCTAAGCGATCCACGTGGACCTGGTAACGCGGGCTCCAAATTATAGAACCGTATTCAAGTATCGGTCTGACTAATGTAGTAAATAGAGTTTTAGTTACATAAGGGTCGCTAAATTCTTTAGACCATCGTTTAACAAATGCTAGAACGCCCCTAGCTTTATTGACTGTTACGTTAATGTGGCAGTTAAAACTGAGTTTGTAGTCCATAGTAACCCCAAGGTCAACAAAATCATACATTTGCTCAAGACTATAATTTTTAATTGAATAGGAAGCTGGTTGTGAAATTCCTCTCGAAAAACGCATGTATTTACATTTCTTTAGATTAAGCGGCATATAATTTAAATCGCACCAAGTAACTAGTGTATTTAGATCTGATTGAAGCTTATTGCTATTTTCGAATGATGCGAATGACATGAAAAGCTTTACATCGTCGGCATACATTAACATTTTCGAAAATTCTGTTACTGTAGAAATATCATTTATAAACAACAAGAACAGAATCGGGCCAAGATGGCTTCCTTGAGGAACTCCTGAGGAGACATAAATAACATCGGATTCACAATTTTTAAACACCACTTTTTGTACTCTGTCGCTAAGGTAAGAAGAGATCCAGCGATTGAGACCCGGCTGGAAACCCAACTGATCCAGTTTATGAATAAGTAAAGAGTGACACACTTTATCGAAAGCTTTGCTGAAATCAGTATAAATAACGTCGGTGTGCAGATTTTTTCTAAAGCCATTTGAGACATGATTTGTTAATTCAAGTAAGTTTGTAACGGTGGACTTTGCCTTACAGAACCCGTGTTGACAGTCAGAAATCAAGGTAGAGATAGGATTCGTAAGCTGATTGGGATGGCAGAAAGCTTTGCTATGCCACGATAGTTCTCTATAGAAGCCTTGCTTCCGCTTTTATGAAGCGGTAGAAGAAACGACTCTTTCCATGCTTTTGGAAAAACACCACACTTTAGTGACAGATTGAACAAATTGGTATGGGGTTGGTAAATATTGTTAGCACACCTCTTCAAGAAGCATGTAGGAATCCTATCAGGACCGCATTTAAAAGATTCCTTCAAGGTTTTCAGATAAATAAGAACATCGTTGGCGCATATAGTCGGACAATTAATTAAATTGTTCCCATGTAGCTCATAGGGATAATTTAGAAAGTCAGAATTAGTGACTGCAGAATAGTTAGAATTGAAAACTTGCGCTTGCGTTATTTTTACATATATTTCTCAATTAGTTTCTGCAGAGCAGTGTGCCAAATCTAACCGTGTCTTTGCTGTTTTTTTTGCACACGTACGTATACCGCATCCCCTTCTAGCGCATGTAAAACCACATAAATCTGTACTCTTCACTCACGTTATCAATAATGAAAAGTTTGGTTAGCGCTAACAGTCAGGTATAATGCAAACACAAGCCAGCGCTAATGGTTATGAATGACGCAAACTTTATATATAGCTAACTATGAAAAGACAATGGTTTGTATTATTAGATTTGCTTTTTATTGTTTAATATAAGTCAAAATTGCACAATTTTCACGTTCGCAATAATCAGTAAATTCTTCAAATACATATTTCTATCACTAAACATTTGCAAAAGTATAATTTTATTCCATTTGCCCAAAGGTTCCTTGATTTGCTCGTCCCTCTGAAAGTATAAAAATTTGGTGCATAAATATTCAAAACAGTACTTCACTTGTTAAATAACAATTATAAGCACTATATACTTTCCTTATCATTGCGAAGTCTTTGTGTGTGTTAGTAATTTACAATTTTTGCTTGCATGTATTAGTGAGTGTGGTTAGGCCGGTCTACTAGGGTTGATTATCGCTAGATAAAATATCTTTATATTTCATGGCTGCGGGAAATCCCACTACTTTTCGGTTAGAATTTGCGAAATCGTAAAAAGACTTCGGATTGCGAATAATGTCTCTTTTTGTTTTAGAGATATATGCTTTATAGCACTTTTTATTCAAGTCGATGTACCTCTTACGTAGAACAGAATACAACAAGTAATGTTTGTTTAACCCCGATTTCTTAAATAATTTGAAAGAACGCGTTTTTCTATTTTTCAGCATCATAAGTTCTTTAGTAAACCAAGCTTGCGTTGGATGATCATATGTTAATTTACGTTAAGGAACAAACTTCTCAAATAAGTAGTAAATAGTTTGATTAAAATGTAAAACGTTTGAATCGATATCGCAATAAAGCTCAGGCCAAGTTAATTTAGACAGTTCTCTATTTAATTTCTTATAGTTGGCTTTTGAGAAGTTAAAATCAAAGTTACTACTAGAGCAGCATTGTGTACATTGGCCATTACTTAAGGTTTCGTGAAATATTTCCATAGAATGGTGGTAGACGTCTTCGGGTAAAGCCAACGGATCACAACGATTTACAGAAAATTTGTTTTTATCATCAACATAAATTAAATCTAAGATTTTTCCAAACTTGTTAGAGGTAACATTTATTTGACTAAGGCAGAGATCGGAAATTCCATCTAAAAAGTCATTGAAGCCCAGTTTGGATGGATTTGGAATAATGTTTCCATCAGATATGTTCCACGATATATGCGGTAGGTTGAAATCACCTAAAACAATCATCGAGTCAGAAGCTTTAGTCAATAAGTTAACAGTTCTGAGCAGAGAGACATGCTGCATGTAGATTGAAAGATCAGATGCTGGAGGGATGTAGCAAACAGATAAGTACATGTACACGTTCTCTAGCTGGATTCGGATGCATTTAAACTCAATGGAATCCGTGTTAGGTACATTAACCTCCTCTGAAGGAATAGAGGAATGAACGGCAAGTAGAACACCATAGAATAAAATATTTTGATAGCAACACCAGAAGAGGAATTTTCAAAAATAGAAGAGAAAAAAGAAAAATGTCAAAATCCATGCAAAGAAATGTAAAGCAGGAGTTATTAGCTTTCAAATGTTGTTGAAAATAATCTGTAGCCTTACTACAAGCCGAAATCTAATCACTTCAGTTGGTGCATGTTTTCATTACCTTTTGAAAAATTTCAGCAGTATCTATATATTAATAGGCTAACATTTTTTCCATACAATCAATTGCCAGAGTGTATCTCATAAAAACATTCATAATTCCAATTATTATATATTTTGATATCTTTTCATGGACCAAGAGCTTTGCATAGGCATATTATATTTAACAAAAAGTGGTGCAGTGAAATAACGCCCAAGGAAATAACGCCCATGGACGTTATTTCCCATTCAAAAAGGAAATAGCGCCCATGGGCCTTATTTCCTTTTTAAATGGAAATATCGCCCATCTGCAAAAAGAAATAAAGCCCATGGCTCTTATTTCCTTTTTAAAAGAGAAATAACGCCCATAGGATTTTACGCTAGCAACACGCATTGTTGATTAGCATTTTTTCACAAATCACCCTGTGAGAAAAGAGTGGGAAACGTGGCACGCGGAAGGACATCACCGTGGCGGTAGCCACGGCTATGGCACACACCCGGAGTTGGAATGGCGTAGCCCAGGGTTATTTTTTAAAGCGCGGCCGAAGGCCGCCTACGCGGAAAGGTGCCCTGCACATAAAAAACGTGGATTCTGACCCGGGTCAATTTTCGGTTTTTCACTAATAACTTTTCACAGAAACAAAATATTGCTTTTCCCCCTTCGGATTATAGTTACGGAGGCCCGATCCACGATTTTTAAGTGCAGAACACCTTTCCGCGTAGGCGGCCTTTAGCCGCGCTTCAAAAAATAACCCTGGGCTACGCCATTCCAACTCCGGGTGTGTGCCATAGCCGTGGCTACCGCCACGGTGATGTCCTTCCGCGTGCCACGTTTCCCACTTTGGTTAACGTGAAATTTGTGTGTAACTATTCAATAAAATACAAAAAGAATTAGAATATTATTGTTTCATTAAAAAAATGAAAGAGCAATAAGGCCTTTAAGACTTTATTTCTCTTTCGTAGTGTAATAAAGCCTTTTTTTAAATAAAGGCCTTATTTCACTTTCAATAGTGTAATAAGGCCTTAAAGGGCTTATTTCACAAGGCGCTATTGCACCCCGCCTTATAAAAAACATAACAAATATGTTAAAATTTATTGAAATAAAGAAAACCATATACTTAATTCTTGAATCAGCTTGTTTTAATTCGTTTTTAACGTCCGTGGGCTTTATTTCTCTTCGAAAAAGGAAATTGGGCGTTATTTCACTGCACCACAAAAAGTGCTTCATTAATTTGTAATAATTCATAAAAGTTTGCACCAAAAGCCAATGCTGTTAACTACAGTATCTGACTGTTTTACTGTGCATACAGCAGTGGCGCAGGTGGCAAGCGTGCCGGCTATGATGCGTGCGTTGGCAGGTTCAAGCACCGGTTCAGGGTAGGTAAAGTTTTTTTTTATTTTTACTAAATTGAATTTGCCTTGAAACATATGAAAACTTTCTATGTAATATTTTTTTGTAACCCAATATTTCAATATATTTCTGTTTATGACCTCTATCTTGGAGTGAAAAAATCAAATTTAAAAAAAAAGCGAAAAAATTATTCCAATTTATCAATATTTCTCTTTTTATTTTTTTTGTTTAAGAAATATGTCATATTTAATATACAAAAAGTAAAAACACAGTTTGTAGCTTCTTCAATTTTATATTTACGAAGTAGTTAGAAATCGCGTTAATTTTCCTAAAGACATCAACTATTTTCTTCCTAAAAATTTTAATTTGTAAAAGAGTCGACATATATCTGGGATCCTTACATATTTAGGCTAAATTGGGCCAGTTAAGATATGTTTTTTTTTTTTAATATTTCTGAGTTGAAGTTAACGAAAAAGACCAGAAAACCATCATATGTTGAAGTTGTAATATTCTCGCGCTATACGGACTTCAAAAAATCCTCAACTAAAGGAAAAATTGAGGAAACTGTCTGTATACCCAAAAAAAACACAATTGGGAAACCGGCTAATGTTAAGAAGTTAGCGGAATCAAAAAATGAACGTTCATTCGTTTCAATCCATATCGCTATGTATGTACATATGTATGTATATTCTTAGCGGTGGTATAGCATTTGACATGGTACATTCATGTGTACCGATTTCGCATGTGTAATGGTCTCGGGTGGGACGCGTGAGTTAAATAAAAATACGAACACCGTGCTTAGAGTGCTAATTCAAAATAACTTTATTCAAAGTTCTCCAAATCTTAACTAAAACTTATTCTAAATAACATGCCTATTTATACCAATGAGTAAACAAAAATGTATGTCCGCTATCCTTATTAATTGTTGGTAAACTAATCAGGCCACATTACGGACCGATTCTGCCATGGTGTTTCTGGAACAACAATGTAAGCCTAAGAACGGTTAAGAAACATCAGGTGATTTGGCGGTTCGCCTGGTCGCCTGATGTTTGGCGAATGTTGTTTTGCATTTAATTTACATTGTTGCAAAACAGTTTGTTTACGTCTTAGACGTAAACAAGTATGTTGTAGTTGTTGTACAAATAGTATGCATTGGTTACTATGGTTACAGCTTGTTTGTTTCTTCTTTGTTTATGCATATACATATGTATGTAAGTTTGTATGTTTATAAGTAAGTATAACTAAAATTAAGTACATATGCAATGTTTTAGTTGTTGTAATTAATAACATAGAAAGCAATAGGAAATATGTAAGTACATGAATAGGTGTAACATTTTGTAGGTGCTTATGGTATATATATATATATGTATATATATGTATGTATATACATATGTACATGTATGTACATATAACTCGTGCGTTCCATGGTTCGAGCCCAGTTTCAGACATATAATTTTTTTTTCCTTTTTCATATTGACTATTTTTTTTGCAGGGAAATTACTAAAATTTTCCATAACACATACAGTACATACATTTTTTAGTAGAACTATATTATTCATTGTCTCTGCTATTCATGTAATTCAAAATTTTAATTATTTTTTAAAAACGCAATAAAACTTCTATTTTTTGTATAATTCTATAATAAAAATGAGATTTGAAGGTATTCATGGTCAATGTTTTCGGTTAGTTCTTTAGATGAATTCTTAAATATTTGTTTTCAAAATATCTCTCATGTCTTGCTGCAAAAAAAAAAATTCAAAGGTACCATTTTTCTGGAAAATACGACAAAAGTTATTGTTCTTAAAAATGCAATCAAACTTCTATATTTGGTAAAATTCTATAATGAAAATGAGATTCGAAGTCATTCTCGACCACTATTTTCGGCGGGGTATTTATATGCATCTTAAAATCCTGAAAAAGTTTGTGTTTATATTTAAAGGTAAACTATTACTGTTCACAAAACTCCAATAATAAAATGGGATTCCAAAGCATCCATGACTACCTTATAATTCAAAATGTGAAGTAAAAAGAAAGCAGAGTCAAAGTAGGTAAGAGCGTCGCTGAGTCGGATTGGCTAAACTGAATTTGTAATATTCTCCAGGTAAATGGATTACAAAAAATAATGCCTGTATACTAACAACAAAAAAAATACAATATGGCAACCATGTCTAAACGGTGGACATAACTTATGAGCATTTGTGGCTTTGAGATTGCGATTTACAACGGCATGCAACGCAAATGAAATAAACGAAAGAAATAACTACAGCTTATGTCGCTCAATCAGTAACCATTATCTATATATTAATAGGCTAACACTCTCCCCATAGTAATTTTCGCAACCCAACTTCATATAGTATTTATAGATAGATCCCTATAAAAGTTATATTGCCATCGTCAACATACAAAAATGCTACATTTGGTGGAATTCCTGAAAAAGCTATTGTCATCATTCTCGAAAACGAATTTGGTGCTACATTCAATCCGAACGGAAGAACTTTCCATCTGAATGCGCCTTTATCTGTACTAAATGAAGTTATGTCACGAGAGTCTGGATGTAGCGGAATTTGATGAAATCCTGAGAAAAGGTCTAAAGTTGAAAAATATTTTGCTCTTCCAAGGTTGTCCAAGATGTCGTCTACTCTAGCTAGCGGGAATTTATCAGCAATTAGTTTTTTGTTTACCGCGCGAAAATCTACACACATCCTATACGCTTTTTGCCCATTACTGCTTTTCTTTGGTACTACTATCAATGGACTATTATAATTTGAATAACTCAGTTCTATTAGGTCATTATCTAGCAATTTGTTTACTTGGCGATTTATCTCTTCACGTTGCGAATATGGAAGTCTGTAATTTTTTATGTATACCGGATTATCGTCGTTTACTCTAAGTTTCTGTTCGTAAAAATTGTTCAATTTCTTTTTTCAGTGTCTATAGCGAAAATGTCGGCATATTTTATGCAAAGGTCTAATAATTTATTATGAGCGTGACTCGGGATTTGTTTTCTTAGAATTTTTGTTAGTTTTACTGTTCGTTCGTCTTCGGATTGTACCTTATTTATTGTATAAACATTATAGTTAGCGAGTTTTTCAGTTTGGATGATATTTCTTTTAACGTATTTTATTTCGTCTGTTGTATTTATTACTTTAATTATTGGATTTTTTGTGTCGACTATGCATCTTGCTGTGAATACACCCTTTTCAATTTCTTGAGAGTCCACGAACAGTGGCTCAGGTGCATTGTTTAATTTAAAAAGTTTGAAAATTTCACATCTCGGTGGTATTAAAATTGTATCGTCTTCTGTTCCGTGTAGGATTTGTACTGAAATCTTTGTGTTGTTGATCCAAAATAAAATATTGTTATCTTCGTAATTAATGATGCATTTGTTAAGTTTTAAAAAGTCTTTGCCTAAAATTCCGTCCGATGGTATGTTAAAGTCGTCGTCGACTATATGTAAAGTTTGTTTTATACGAAAATTTGAAAAGTTTAGATTTACGTCGATTTTGCCTAAAGTTGAAACTGTATTAGATGTAACGCCGGTTATGTTGATTATATCGCTTTTGTCTATTGGAAAATTGTCATTGATACAAGAAAGTTTTACTAAGGAAATGTCTGCTTGTGTGTCTACCAAAAATGTGCAAAATTTGTTTGATTCTTGAAATTTTAACTCTATAAAGTCCGAATAATTTAAATTTAAGCAGTAAATGCCTTTGGTTTCTGTTTTTTTGTTTAATTGCTTAACTCGTCCTCCCTCAGTGTTCGCTCCTGAGGGGAACTGGCGTTTAAAGCGCGAACATTTCTGTTTGTATTTCTGTTATTAGCCGGTCTGTTATTGCTATTTCTGTTGGTATTGCTGCTATTGTTGCTAGAATTTGAGCGACTACTACTGCTATTGTTGTTATTTTGATTATAATTGTTACTGTGCCTATTGCCCTGCCTGTAGTTGTTATTGTTGTTATAACTTGAAAAATGTCTATTGCCTCTATAATTGTTGTTGTTTTGATAATTTGGTCGATAATTGCTGCGTTGATATCTAAAATTGTTATTATTGTAGATGCGCGCTTGATTTAATTCGAAAAGTTTATTGCAAAAAAAATTGTATGGGCTAATGTCGATTCAAGTACAGTTTGCTGCTTGTATTTGTACAAAAAAATTCTTAAGAGTTTTATTTGAGTTTACTTCAAATAATTTTACTGAATTCGCTTAGTTGATTCAAATCCGTATTATTTAGTTTCATAAAGTTAATTGAAAATAGTTTAAATTTTGTATAATAGCAAAAGCAAAAAAAAAAATGTTAAGATTCAAAGCGTTGTACTGTACTAGAATTTACTGTATTATCGTATGTCGAAAAATTGTTTATATGTAGCAACTGTATTTGGCTGTACTTGAATACCAAAAGCAAAAGTCAAAGAAGCTGTATTTACGTATGTATGAAAAAAACGTATTTATGTATATATAAAATCGAAAGCGTATATGAAAATAGACGTATGTGTAGAAAACTGTATTTATATATATGAAACCAATATGTGAAAATAGGCAACTGTATACGAAAGTAGGCAACTGGTATGTGGTATGTTAAATATGGGCAAGTAATATAGACAAACTGTACTTTAGCAAAATGGACAGAATTTATGCAATTATGGTAATTAGGTATATGGCAACTGTACTTTCGAAAAATAGGCAAATTGATAACTGTAGTAGATAAGTATATAGGTGAAATATTTATATATGTGGTGTATATATATGTCCCGGACGCACCGGTAACTGCAAAAAATCTGAATATATTTTAATGTGCCAGCCGCACTGTACACGCAAAAAATCTAAATATGTTTTTATGTGCCAGCCGCACTGTACACTGCAAAAAATCTCAAATATGTTTTAATGTGCCAGCCGCACTGTACACTCAAAAAAATCTCATGTTTTAGCAAAATTTTTAAATTGTATTTCTGTAAAAAAAAATTTAATAACTTTTAACTTAGTATTTTTACAAATTCCTATATATTTTTTGATTAAATTCAATAATTTTGGTTTATTTTACAAATTCATTTTTGTATATATATTTTGGGTTTTAATTTATAGTTCTACATGGTTTTTTCTTACCATACAAATAAAAATAATGCCGGAAACCTGCTGCTGCTGCCACATGTTGTTGTTGCCGCTCCCTGTTGCCTTCCTTCAGTTCAACGCTGCCGCCGGCATGGCGTGACAAAGATGTTGTTTTTGTTTTTATACGTCCAGTAAATATTTTTAATTTCAAAAATTTGTATTTTTTGTAGTTTTTAAAGAGTTTTTGTATTATTCTGATTTCAATAATTTGTATTTTTTGTGTGTAACTTTTAATTTCAAAAATTTGTATTTTTTTGTAGTTTTTAAAGAGTTTTTTCTATTCTGATTTCAATTATTTGTATTTTTGTAGTTTAAAGTTTTGTATTTTTGATTTCAATAATTCATATTTTTCCACTAATTTATAGTTGTTTTTTTTTTTTGGTTTTATCATTTTTGTATTTTTGTAAATTATTATTTTTTTTTAAAGTTTTTGTATTTTTGATAATTTTGTAATTTTTGATTTCAATTTTGCACTTTTGCAGTTGTGCAGCTTTCCTGATTTCACTAATTTGTAATTTTTGATTTTAATATTTTGTATTTTTTTTAATTTTTTTTTTTTAAAGTTTTGTATTTTTTGTATTTTTTTGTAAATTTTAAAAGTTTTGTATTTTTTTTGTGAAATTTTTGATGGTTTTCCCAATTTTGTTGTTTTAAATAATATAATTGTTGCGTTACCGCGAATTAAATTAGAAGAACTAAAAAATGGTTGCTTCTTGCAAGGAATTTAAAAATAAATGTCATTTTCATTTCATTTTTTTTTGTTGTTTTTTTTTTTTTGTATATAAAAGAATTGCGACGCCGCGAGTTAAAGACAATTTATGCAGTTGAGGTTTTTATTATTTTTTCTCGGGGAGGAATGCCGGTCTCACCCTCTCCCTTTTTTCGGGCGTTGAAAGCTGGCCCTTCTCCAACATACGCTGCCTGGCATCGGCCAGTTCCTCGCGCGTGTAATTTTTGCACGGTTCGCCACTTTTTGTTAATTTTGTGCACTGCACGGTCGCCATATTGTGGTTGCCCGCCATGTTGGGTAACCCACTGTACTAAACGACACTGAATGTTAAGCGCTGTGTTTAAGATCACAGTATTTGATTTGCTGCACAATGTTTTTGCTATAGAGTTAGTTGAAATAAACGAAAACGTGATTTTACCGTATACTAAAGTCTTATATTTTATTTAAATGTAATCACGATATATGTATATTAAGCAGGACACTTGTTCTGCGTGGCGGGTCAGATACGATTGTTCTCGTTCGCTCGATCATCGGGTTGAAAAAGCCGGTGACGCCAGCCTTCGGAACGTCATCGGTTTCAACCCGTTTCGTTTCTGTGAATGGCACCGCTGTCAACACGACAGGTGATGCCATGTTGACAGTGCTGCCACTACATGGACTATTTCTACTGTCTCGCGAAAAAAATGTTTGGAAATTATGCTTTGTTTATTTGTTATTAAAACAAACTTTCCAAAACTCTCCAGCTATTTTATAGTCTCCAAGAGCACAACATATATATAAGCTTTTACCAAAAGCCAAAGCTACAGTATCTGACTGTTTCATTGTACGCTAGATGGACCAGTGCGCGCCTTGCGCAAGAATTTCACCACTACCCTCAGCGACATCTACAACCCAGTATATAAAGTCTCTGATTCACAACAGAAATTATATACATGATACAGCAGTGGTGCAGGTGGTAAGGGTGCCGGCTCTGATGCGTGCGTTTACAGGATCAAGCACGGGTTCGGGGCAGGTTAAGTTTTGTGTTTTTTATAAATTAAATTTGCCTTGACAAAAACTTAATGTCATTGAGATAAGACGTGTTTTTGTAGCGCTACATTAAATAACGCCAATACAACGTAATAACCGGCTTATATTTTAACAAAACTTGCTATATTTTTGTGCACACAACGCTTTTGCTGCATTTCAGTTTTTAATATAATTTGTGCGGTTCTATAAAATAAAGTAAAACAATAAAACAATGAAGTCGCAAATTGCAAGCATGCCAGTGCGTAAAAGCGCGCGAAATACCTCTTCGCCCCAACAAACACAACGGCAAAGCTCACAGCCTAAGAGAGGCGATAGCCCAACAACAGCAAGGCTACTGGAGATAGTTGATAAATGATTGGAGGAATTCAAACAAAGCATAATTGCAAAGTTGACCGAAAGCGAAAACCGTATAATGCAAAAATTTAGTGAAGTCTCAGGCGAACTTCTAAGCATGAAATCTTCACTGAAGGAGGTGGAAGAGAGGGTAAGTGCGCTGGAAGCTGTTCAATCCGAAAGAGATGAACAAAACAAAGACATCAACGCCATAAGTCAACATGTTGATGAGCTGGAAAATTCTTTGGTATCGGCAGATGTTGTTGTTTATGGTGTAGCGCAATCAGCTGACAAAAACTTACCATCGCTGTTCGCTTCGCTATGTTTGTCAGTTGGTTTGAATCCACTACCTGTTCGTGCTGCTTTTCGTGTGCGCAAGAAAAATAGTAACAACAACCAACCTTCTCCCATCATTGTCAAACTGCAATCAACGTATGATCGCTCAAAATTATTTAGGGCAATCGCAAACACCTTTAAGTCAAAGCAGAAATGCTTAACTCAGCGTGATGCAGGTATAGAGGGTGATGGAAAAGTATTTATACACGAATGTCTTACTAAGAAAAATCGTCATTTGATGCACTTTGTAACTCAGCTGAAAAAGCAAAGAAAATTAGTGAGTGCTATCTCAATGCGTGGGAGAATTTATGTTAAAACTCAAGCCAATAACGAAGCAATAATGGTTTTGGATCAAAAGGGCGTCGAAAGTGTGGTAGCTGCTCTTTAAGCTAAATTATGATTTTTATGAGTTTTACTTTATATATTTATATAGTGCTAATATTTGCAAGTTTTCTCATATCTTTGGTTTTTAGTACACATCTTCAACGTTATGTATTTTACGCCTCTTATTATAGATTCCTTTTCTTGTCTATACTTTCCCTTTCTATATTTTTCCCCGTTTTGACTGTCAGATCGCAAACATCTTATTTATGTCGCTAATATGGGTAGCAATTCGGGTATATATGCTTACAATAACTATCTAAGGCTTGCTTTGAAACTAGTTACTGAACATCACAAAGGCTTTAATGCTTGTCAGTTTAAAAATTTCTTGTCATAAGTGTTTACAATCCACATAAAAATAATGATTTATCATACTTATTTAAAGTGATATCTGAGCTGTCTATGAGCTATGTGCACGTATTGATTTGTGGTGATTTCAACGTTGATCTCCTGACAGACAACACACTGCGTAGGAATCTCTTAAATAATTTTGTCTCGAGTGGACTCACAGTTGCGAACAAGTATGCCACCCGGCTTGGACCGTCCTGTAATCCCAGTATGCTCGATATTTTTGGTGTAAGTGCGCCTAATATGATTAATCATATTGACCAATTCGCCCTCGATGGCGTTTCTGATCACGAGCTGCTCTTTATTTCTTACAATTTAGCTTTGGGCAGGGAAAACTTACCTAGAACTTTAACTTTTCGGAACTTTAAAAACATAGATTTACCTGCACTAATAAATGAGGGTGCATCTCTAGATTGGAATGCATGCTGGTCTCTTTCTTCAGTGGACCTTAAGCTGACCCATATAACAACGCTTATAAAATACTTGTTTGATAAATATGTCCCTCTACGTAGCATAAAAACGGCATCTAGAAGAAAGCCCTGGTTCACTAAGGAAAATCTTAATTGTATGTAAGCTCGAAACAAAGTATATTAAATTTGGAAGATGTACCCCACATCTGAAAACTGGGAAGTTTATAAAAGAGCAAGAAATAAAGTTACTGCTGAAATTCGACACGCTAAAAAAGTTTATCTCGAATCTAAATTCAAAAAGGATGTTCCTTACAAGGTCTTATGGAAGAACTTAAAGTCTTTAGGTGTTTGCTCCAAGGATGTAAAGGTCTGCGGAATAAATCCGAATGAGATGAATTCGTATTTTATCAGTGCAGGTTCCCGTACGGTAAGTTCCGCTTTTATTGTTGATACAGATCTAAGCTGCGAGTTTCCCAATTCTTTCAGTTTCGTGGTGTCATCTGAAATGGAAATTCTGAAATGCGTATTGGCGTTGATGGCGTAAGCCTACGATTTTTAAAACTTATTGCCCCATGTGTGCTTCCATCGCTCACACATATTTTCAACTTCGCCATTACGTCTTCCACCTTTCCAAGTGAATGGAAAATTGCTAATGTTATTCCGGTTTCGAAAAGCAATCAATCCAAATCTCCTAAGGACTTTCGGCCCATTAGCATTTTGCCTGCACTTGCTAAAGTATTTGAAAAGCTTCTTGCTACTCAAATTGTGTCTTATTTGACAAAGTATAGCCTACTAAGTGAATGTCAGTCTGCCTTTAGACAAGGACACAGCTGTTCTACAGCAATAGTAAAAGTTGTAGAAGACATTCGTCCTTCCTTTAACAAGAAATTTTTAACTTTCCTCGTGCTCCTGGACTTTTCCAAGGCATTTGATACTGTGAATCATGATATACTTTTGTTAAAACTGAGACACTATTTTGGTTTTGATTTACCTTCAATTAAATTTGTAAAAAGCTACCTTTCGTCTAGGTATCAGCAAGTTCAGTGTGGTGATATTTTTTCTAATTGTGCAGAAGTCATCTCGGGCGTACCGCAAGGCTCAATTCTAGGCCCTATTCTTTTTAGTATATTTATTGACGACATTGTTCACTGCTGCCAAGATTCATCTGTACATCTCTATGCTGATGATACCCAAATCTATCTTTCACGCCCTATTGGTCTAAGCGAGGACTTGGTTTTCCGGCTAAATGCGGACCTTGAAAGAATATCGACCTGGGCCAAGCTGAATGGACTTTCTTTAAACGCAGCTAAAACACAACTGCTCCCCGTATCACATGCTCCATTTGACATTAAAGATATATCTCCAGTTATTTTACAAGATACTGAAATAAAACCTCAGATGACTGTCACTAACCTAGGCTTTAAGATGAACGCAAATCCAACTTGCTCCGATCACATTAACTACAGTGTATCAAAAATGTATTTCACTCTGAGGAGTGTTTGGCATGTATGTTTTGATCTACCTACACATGCAAAACTACATTTAGTAAGGACATTAATTGTCCCACACATAACATATTTTGAACGAGTGTATTGCGATATTGATTGTAACTCACGAAATAAATTGAACTTAGCGCTAAATAATGCAGCTAGATTTGTATACCGTAGAGGAAAGTTTGACCATATTTCAGCTTACACAATAAATATTTTAAACTCGAGCCTTGTCAATTATTTGAAAATCCGGAGTTTAATTTTTCTCTTCAGGATTATAAATAGCCATCAACCTGGCTACCTCTTTCAAAAGCTGAAGTTTGTTCAATCGTCCCGCACTCACAATATCGTTGTGCCTAGTTACTCGACTTTAACAGCCTGTAGATGTTTCTTTGTTAGCACTGTCAAAACCTGGAATTCGCTACCAGTCACAATTAAAAGCTTAACATCGATAGGATGTTTCGAGAAGGCAGTCGCAAGTTTCTTTAATTAAACCTTATAATCCTACTTTCATTTCCGTCACCGTGTCATCCTCTTCTGACATATTGTTTCCTTTTCCCTTACCTTTCTCTCAATTTTTCTATTTGCAATTTCGTTGTTATTCTTATAAGTTTTAATATAATTTTTTAATCTTAAGTTAAAATCTTTGTATCTTTGAATGTAAAATAATTTGGATCATGTTTGTACAATTAAAAGACATACGTCTTACTGTACCGCCTAAAATGTCGTAATAAATAAATAAATAAAATATAACATATGAAAACCTTTTACCATAATATATATTTTTTTTAATTTATTGAAGATTGGCCAGAAAAATATTACCAATTGTCTCATTTAGAGCAAAGCTGTAAGTAGACGCTGGAAAGTATAAGTAGTTGCTGGCGTCGTTTTAAATAATTTTCCTTGCTTGAAAAGAATTAAAAAAAACAATTCCCATTTTTGTCTTCACCGAGAATCCCGAGAATCGAAGTCAGGTGTCCTGCAAGTAGTATAGATTTATACCCATTTGGGTATAAAAATTATACAATTAGTGTCTTCATAGGACATGCTCGAACAAATGTGACCAATTTATTCCATTTAAAAGAGACTAAACATGATCCAACTATGGAAGGTCGTGGCATGAGACAGCTGAGTACGCACGGGTGTATGTCACCTTGCGATCACCTGTTTATTGCATCATGAGACTAAAAAAGTAGTAGTCTACTACAATAAAATATTGGAAAAGCATATTTTCTAAGCAGAAAGTGTATTTTTCATACTAAGAATAAAGTTAGTTATATAGAATAAAATATTTTGATAGCAACACCAGAAGAGGAATTTTCAAAAATAGAAGAGAAAAAAGAAAAATACCAAAATCCATGCAAAGAAATGTAAAGCAGGAATTATTAGCTTTCAAATGTTGTTGAAAATAATCTGTAGCCTTACTACAAGCCGAAATCTAATCACTTCAGTTGGTGCATGTTTTCATTACCTTATGAAAAATTTCAGCAGTATATTAATAGGATAACATTTTTTTCATACAATCAATTGCCAGAGTGTATCTCATAAAAACATGCATAATTCCAATTATTATATTTTTTGATATCTTTTCATGGACCAAGAGCTTTGCATAGGCATATTATATTTAACAAAAAGTGCTTCATTAATTTGTAATAATTCATAAAAGTTTTCACCAAAAGCCAATGCTGTTAACTACAGTATCTGACTGTTTTACTGTGCATACAGCAGTGGCGCAGGTGGCAAGCGTGCCGGCTATGATGCGTGCGTTGGCAGGTTCAAGCACGGGTTCAGGGTAGGTAAAGTTTTTTTTTTATTTTTACTAAATTGAATTTGCCTTGAAACATATGAAAACTTTCTATGATAATATTTTTTTGTAACCCAATATTTCAATATATTTCTGTTTATGACCTCTATCTTGGAGTGAAAAAATCAAATTAAAAAAAAAAGCGAAAAAATTATTCCAATTTATCAATATTTCTCTTTTTATTTTTTTTGTTTAAGAAATATGTCATATTTAATATACAAAAAGTAAAAACACAGTTTGTAGCTTCTTCAATTTTATATTTACGAAGTAGTTAGAAATCGCGTTAATTTTCCTAAAGACATCAACTATTTTCTTCCTAAAAATTTTAATTTGTAAAAGAGTCGACATATATCTGGGATCCTTACATATTTAGGCTAAATTGGGCCAGTTAAGATATGTTTTTTTTTTAATATTTCTGAGTTGAAGTTAACGAAAAAGACCAGAAAACCATCATATGTTGAAGTTGTAATATTCTCGCGCTATACGGACTTCAAAAAATCCTCAACTAAAGGAAAAATTGAGGAAACTGTCTGTATACCCAAAAAAAAACACAATTGGGAAACCGGCTAATGTTAAGAAGTTAGCGGAATCAAAAAATGAACGTTCATTCGTTTCAATCCATATCACTATGTACATATGTACATATGTATGTATATTCTTAGCGGTGGTATAGCATTTGACATGGTACATTCATGTGTACCGATTTCGCATGTGTAATGGTCTCGAGTGGGACGCGTGCGTTCCATGGTTCGAGCCCAGTTTCAGACATAGAATTTTTTTTTCCTTTTTCATATTGACTATTTTTTTTTGCAGGGAAATCACTAAAATTTACCATAACACATACAGTACATACATTTTTTAGTAGAACTATATTATTCATTGTCTCTGCTATTCATGTACATAATTCAAAATTTTAATTATTTTTTAAAAACGCAACAAAACTTCTATTTTTTGCAAAATTCTATAATCAAAATGAGATTCGAAGGTATTCATGGTCAATGTTTTCGGTTAGTTCTTTAGATGAATTCTTAAACATTTGTTTTCAAAATATCTCGCATGTCTTGCTGCAAAAAAAAAATTCAAAGGTACCATTTTTCTGGAAAATACGACAAAAGTTTTCTTCTATATTTGGTAAAATTCTATAATGAAAATGAGATTCGAAGTCATTCTCGACCACTGTTTACGGCGGGGTATTTATATGCACCTTAAAATCCTGAAAAAGTTTGTGTTTATATTTAAAGGTAAACTATTACTGTTCACAAAACTCCAATAATAAAATGGGATTCCAAAGCATCCATGACCACCTTATAATTCAAAATTTGAAGTAAAAAGAAAGCAGAGTCAAAGTAGGTAAGAGCGTCGCTGAGTCGGATTGGCTAAACTGAATTTGTAATATTCTCCAGGTAAATGGATTACAAAAAATAATGCCTGTATACTAACAAAAAAAAAAATACAATATGGCAACCATGTCTAAACGGTGGACATAACTCATGAGCATTTGTGGCTTTGAGATTGCGATTTACAACGGCATGCAACGCAAATGAAATAAACGAAAGAAATAACTACAGCTTATGTCGCTCAATCAGTAACCATTATCTATATATTAATAGGCTAACACTCTCCCCATAGTAATTTTCGCAACCCAACTTCATATAGTATTTATAGATAGATCCCTATAAAAGTTATATTGCCATCTTGGTATGGACTATTTCTACTGTCTCGCGAAAAAAAATTTTTTTAATTATGCTTCGTTTATTTGTTATTAAACAAAAAAGAAGCCTACAAACTTTCCAAAACTCTCCAGCTATTTTGTAGTCTCCAACAGCACAACATATAAGAAATGCAAACACTTTTTGTTCACAACTTTTATTATTTCCCTGACACGAGTCAGGCAACCAATCCGGTTCGGTGAGTTATTATGACTGAATACAAGAACTCGGTGACTGCACCTAAATGCCTATTTCCCTGATCGCTACTGTTGCCCGTGATAATGATGATTTGGCATTTGCCGTTCATTGGTATGCTCGAGTTTCATTTGCATTATCGTGAGAACGCCCTCAGCTAAGTGTTCACTTGCTGACTAGGCGTCTGGCTTATTTGATGCTGTTGTTGTTGGCATTCCTGCTGGGTGCCAACTTTGAGTTTGGGTTACAGTTGTTGTTGGCATTATTGTTGGGTGCTAACTGCCCCCCCGCTTGAAGTGAAGCCGTCCGCGGCTTCTATTATGGCAATGTCTAGATTCGCTCGGGTTCTTCGTTTTCGTATCCGACCAACCGCAAAAATTATGATAGCTGCTACCACGACAAGTGACAAAGCGCCCATTGACTGTGCTGAGCGGATATGAACAAGATTCTCTAAATGCGATATGTGCCTGAGACTCTTTATGTTGATTTTTTCCAAGTATGGAAGTGACAATAGAGTCATGTGGTCAGTAAAATTTATAATCTGCGCAGGAGCAGCTTCGTTACGAGAGTGGGCTATTTTATTCCAATTATAAAAGGTGGTTGCGTTAATGGTAATTTCCCCGTCAAAGGTTACTATAAAGGTTCCCCTTGTCAGCCTTGTTAAGTTTCCATCGAACAGTGTTGCTGGTTGGTTGTTTATTAGTACAATGCCATTATCGATTTCCCTTATGGCAGCTACGTGGTCAGCTGATGTCGTTTTGCAGGTTGCTGAGTGAGTGTTCAGAAGCTGCATTGCGCACGGGCTATCTCCCAAAGGTTGGCAAAAGCTCGACATTAGGGCTTCCTTGCAATTGTGCAGTGGTATGTAACTTCCCTTGCATTCCGCTATATCCTCTGTCTCCAATGATACAAGCTTTCCGTCGTGTATCACGGGCAACATTTTCAACAAATTACAAACACTAGCTATCTTTGGATATTTTATAAGGAAATAAATACATTCATTAGTTTGAAATATTTTGATCTTAGAAACTTGTAGTAAATCACTTATAGTTACGTTGGCAGAGTGCTCAGCATCCAGCAGGTTCTTTACTTCAATACCGCTCAACAAAATAGGGTTGATTATATTTACCTTACCCAGGGTGACGGACGTTATGACGGTCTCTAATTCCATCATCATCGCCCTGTTCCTAGCGGTTGCCAGAGAAAAAAGGTTGCCAGTATCTATTTGGGTTCGCTTGGCGTTTTCGAGCAGTTCATTAACAGTATTTGTCAATTCATTTATTTTTTCCTGTGTTTTTGAGTTGATCAAGATTTGTTGTTCCTGTGATTCTATCAAGTTTTCAGTTTTAAATTCGATCTTCAGGAAGTCATCAAAATCAGGCGTTCCGGCGATATATTTTAGGGCAGTCCCTAACACGTTGATGCTACGAGCATGGCGGTGATGTACCCTGACAGCATCCAGCAGCAGTGTCATCTGTTCCGCGTCACTTCCCAGTAGACGCCGCATATGTGACTGTGGAAAATGCTCTGATAGCCTGGTCGTATCATCAACTATTGTCTCATAAAGGGATACGTTTGGTTTGTGCAATAAAAATCCGTGCTGTTCGTGAATGGCCACCTTACCGGTTGTGAGAGGGATGTAGTAAGAACTGGTGTAATTAAGTACCTTTGTTTCGACCGAGAGGCCGAGAAAAATTATATATCTGTAACGATACGAAAGGCGTTTCTTAGTACTTTAAGTTACTTTTGTGAACTTTTCTGTTGTCTATTAGAACAGTTGACCCAAGGTCCTTCTGCACCGTTTTTTCGACATAGAGTTTTGTGAACTTGTTACCTATTCTTTTGTTTGTCTTTACGAAGACCTTTTCCCCCGGGCTATAGAGTCGCAATTAGCTTCCCACATTGTGTCTTGCCAAGTCTGACTGTTGAGTCTCCAACAGCCTGAGTCGGATTCGCTCCCTAAGTTCTTCAGGAATAGAATGAATTATATCTATAGGCCTTTTTTGCGTTACGGAATGGACTGTGCGATTGTATTTTGATGTTGCGAGAAGAATCAATTCAATTGTGTCGGATACTTTACCCTCTAGCTTCAGGCAACGGGCAATTTCAGACAATGTACTGTGAAACCGTTCAACTTGACCGTTCGAAGTACTATGTGCAGGGGGTGTGGTATAAATTTCCACACCGAAATGATTTCTTAGTATTGCCTTAATTGTCTCCGAGTTTAAGGACTTTTCATTGTCGCAGACTAATGTTTTGGTATTTTTATAAAAGTTAAGCAATTCATACATGGGTTCCTTCACATCAACTATAGCTCTTGACTTTATCGGGAATACCACAGCGAATTTTGAAAATTTGTTTATGGATGTGAGAAAGTGAGCCCTGTCTGTGGAATAAATATCCACATGGATAATTTCCCCTGTGCACGATGGAATAGGCGTTTCCCCTATCCCCGGTTTTGGTGGATGCCGTTGGTATTTAGCCTCATGCATACCTTACAATTAGAAATTATTTCCTTTAGCATTTTTCTCATGCCAGGAAAGTAGTAGCAGTCGAGGATTTGGCGTACATTTTCACGCAACGATCTATGGGCCCTGTTATGCTCTGTCTGTAAAATCTCTAGCTGGTCATCCTTATTGAAGACGTCTATGACCTGTTTCTTTGTATGCCGTATCCTGACTGCGGGAAATCCGGTAAGTATTTTGTCTTGAATTTTAGCAAGAGTCGGCAAGTCACACAACACACCGTTCACAACGTTTGCATTAACGCATTCTTTCGTTGCGCGCATAAGTTCGTCCGGACCACTGAAAATTATACGGTGTCTCATCCTTGATTTAAAAATTATTTTTGTGGTTTTCGAGAATGAGTCACCCTCCTCAAGAACAATTTGATTCCGAAAACAGTTCAAAGGATTTGACACCGTCGAAATAGTCTGGGTAAGGGACTCCTCACTATTCGCTATCACGCTGTCCGACCGTTGGCAATCCATCGCATTTATATGTTGCCGGGACAATGCGTCAGCAACCAGGTTCTCCTTTCCCGGTTTGTAATGGAATTCCGGAGAAAACTCCTCAACAAAGGCTCGCCATCTCTTGAGCTTGGCATTCGGATTTTTATCAGATATTGCAAAGGTCAGAGGTTGGTGGGCGGTAAAAATCTTTAGGTTGTTCACACCGTATAGGTAGTTCCGAAGTTTTTGCAGGGCCCAGACTATAGCCAACAATTCCCGCTCATTAGTAGAGTAGTTCTCCTCAGTCTGCGAAAGTGTTCTTGATATCATTGTGATAGGTCGCCCGCTCTGAGACAAGACGGCGCCTATGCCATGAGATGATGCGTCAGTGGTCAACTCGAATGGCTTTTCATAGTCGGGGTATAGGAGCAATACATCCTCAGAAGCAAGGATTTTCCTTACTCTATTGAATGCGCCTAGTGCCTCATCATCCAGAGTTATTTCGACTTTCTTCAATTGGCTGGCTTTAATGTTCCCATTTTCACCGCGCAAGTACCTCGTCAGTGGCTTAACAATCGTTGCAAAATCCCTCACAAAGCGACGGTAATAGCTTGCAAGTCCCAGAAATGAGCGCAATGCTCGAAGTGATCTTGGAACCTCGAAGTTAAGGATGTCCTTTACCTTGTCGGGGCAGGTTTTTATGCCGTCCTTAGACACAGTAAATCCAAGGAACTCCACGCTCTGCCGAAAGAATTTAGACTTTTCGGCAGACACGCGCATATTAGCATTGTATAACTTCACAAGGATTCGGTCGATGTCCCTACCGTGCTCCTCTGCAGTCTTGGAAAAGATGATCACATCGTCGATGTAGACGTGACATGTCTTTCCGATCTCGTCTCTTAAGACGTCATCGATGGCCCGCTGAAAAATGCTTGGAGCATTCTTCAAACCGAAGGGAAGTCTGCAAAATTCATACTTCCCACTGTTTACGGAGAAAGCTGTCTTCTCACGGTCTTTCTCTGCCAATTGAATCTGATGGAAGCCCGACTTCAGATCGATTGTTGAAAAAAAAGCTGAGCCTCCCATATTTGATAAAATAACAGAAGTATCAGGGATTGGATACTTATCGCTTATGGTTTTGCTATTAAGTTTCCTAAAGTCTATTACCAGACGCGACCTCCTTTTACCCTCTTCGTCATGCCCCTTTTTATCTACCACCCATATTGGGTTGTTGTAGGGAGAACGGGATGGCCTTATAATACCATTGCGCAGCATGTCTGAAATTTCATTGTTCACGAATTCCATTGCTGCCATGGGGTATGGGTAGGTCTTAGAATACACCGGGAGATCGTCAATGGTTCTAATTGTTCCAACAATGTTAGTGCTGTATGGCAGAGTCTCGTCTGGATCAGCGAAAGCTCTAGCATGTCGCTTCAGAATTGATGTGGTGCTCTGCTCCGCCCCCGCCAAATTGTGGTCCGATGAAGCTAACTTATTTACGTCTGAGCAGCGGTAACAAAAAAATCTTTCACAACCTCCATCGTGTCTCAAAACTCCGTTTCTCAAATCAATATTACCGTTAACCTCCCTAAGAAGATCGAAGCCAATGATACCGTCAAATGTATCAAGACTAGGGAGGATAAAAAACTCAAAGTTATTATTAAAAATATTTATTGTGCAATACTGCTCAACTTTTTCGGTGCCATGTATAGATTTAACAGTGAAGGGTCTCTGCAGGCTTTTGATTCCCTTAAGAGTGCTTAAGTTTTTAATATAACTCTTGGCGGCACCTGTATCGACTAGGAACTTTAGACCTCTTCCCCGTAGTGTCCTGCTGACATAGGGCAAGAGGGACCCATACCCTAAAACATTAACGTCATCGCTTGGATCAAATTCATTTTTTTCAAACCGCTCGTCGAAATTACAGTTGGCATAGCCGCAGTCGTCTTCACTCGGATAAAGTTCGCCCTCCAAATCATTCATCTCATGAGAGAGGTGGTTAATACGTTCCTTTTTTGGGGTGGGGTAGCGTTCGCTTCCGTGTTGTCGTTTTTGTGCAACCGTGGCCGGCTGCGAATTACCTTGGGTGGTTGTGGGTACCGTCGAGTTGCGCGGGTTCCCATTATTTTGGTTTCGGGAAGAACCCTGAACCACTTGTCGGGCATCATTGTATGGCGCCGGGTGTAGGCCGGTTTGCCTAAAACGTGAGAGAGATGGGTCCACCTCCATCGGGACCGGACGATGTCGTATTTGTTCATTTGGGACCCTACGGTATTGTGGTGAATATTGGTATGAACCGGGGACCTGAGGTAAAAGATTCGTCCTTCCGATCGAATTCATTATAGTCATTTTTGTCATCCTCGCTCGGTTAGCCTCAAGTTCCTGGGCCAATGCCAGTGCAGAGGGTAGATCCGAGGGTTGCGACGAGAAGAGAATATCGCACAATGGCCGATTAAGGCCAGAAATAAAGACGCGAAGGGCATCTTCGCGATATTTTTTACTAAGCGACTCGATAAGTACCCTATTTCCGCCGTGAGTCATCGTAGTTTTATTGATTATAAGTGTTAACTTCCGTTCTATCTCGTCATAGAACTTAGCTACCGACAATGACCCTTGGCTCAACATTGAGAGCTCTTGCTCAATCAAATACATTGGTTTTTTATCAGCGTAAGTGAAGTCCAACCTTGAGATTATTGCTTGAAAATTCAGGACCGTATTAAAAGAAGACAAAACCATATCAGCAGACCCCACAACCTTGTTCCTTATTATGCCCACAGCCTGGTAATGCTTTGAGCTTCCTACATAATTTTCAAAAACTTTATAGGCCGTATGCGCGGCCTGCCTCCAGGACACGTACCTTTCCTGATCACCCCTAAATTCCGGCATTGTTTTAACAAGATCTAGTGATTCGTCACAGGTAACGCCAGGCTGAATTGTGACAGCCTCGTATTCTACCACTCGAGCAGTGGTTTCCATTCTCGACAACCTACTGGTCAGTTCCTCCACCTGAGGTTGAAACTCACGCTTTGTCTGCTCGGTCGCCACGCGAACCGCAACATTCAGAACGGCCTGCATTTGAGCTTGGTCCATTTTAAGACTAACACTTAACAACCGTCTCTCAAGGCAACACTTTTCAAAAACTCCTAACACTTTATTTATTTGTTTATTTATTTAAACGGTATGCTGAACACTCTACTTACATGCAGATATTCATATTTGATTTCATTTTGGTGTCCTCGTCCGATTGTCCTCGCTGGAGCAGCCTGTACCTCTTGTTGATTGTTGATTAGTTTATTTATTTATTCGGCAGTTATTAGCCCGTACGATTTGTATTTTTTTAGATGTTTAATTTATTTTCTTGTGGGTATCCAACACTCTTTTGATTAACTTGTTGGTTGTTGAATAGTTTATTTATCTATTTAATAGGGATTAGCCCGTACACGTTTAATTACTTTTGTTTATTTTCTTTAAATGTTTAATTTATTTTTTGTGGGTACCTGACCCCCTTTTGACTAAATTAGTAAGTATCAACTCGTACGCGTTACACTCGTTCAATTAGTTTTTGTGTTTTTACAAACGTTAAATTTATTTTTCTCTTGTGGGTATCCAACCCGAACGTGTTACACACGTTTAATCACTTTAGTAATTTTTACAAACTTTTAATTAATTTTTCTGTTGTGGGAATCGAACCCTTGGCCACGTTAACTTTCGTATCCTTTTATAGGGATAACTTCGCGTGGCCCCACGTTGGGCGCCAGAAATGCAAACACTTTTTGTTCACAACTTTTATTATTTCCCTGACACGAGTCAGGCAACCAATCCGGTTCGGTGAGTTATTATGACTGAATACAAGAACTCGGTGACTGCACCTAAATGCCTATTTCCCTGATCGCTACTGTTGCCCGTGATAATGATGATTTGGCATTTGCCGTTCATTGGTATGCTCGAGTTTCATTTGCATTATCGTGAGAACGCCCTCAGCTAAGTGTTCACTTGCTGACTAGGCGTCTGGCTTATTTGATGCTGTTGTTGTTGGCATTCCTGCTGGGTGCCAACTTTGAGTTTGGGTTACAGTTGTTGTTGGCATTATTGTTGGGTGCCAACTTTGAGTTTGGGTTACAGTTGTTGTTGGCATTATTGTTGGGTGCTAACTTATATAAAAGCTTTTACCAAAAGCCGAAGCTACAGTATCTGACTGTTTCATTGTACGCTAGATGGACCAGTGCGCGCCTTGCGCAAGAATTTCACCACTACCCTCAGCGACATCTACAACCCAGTATATAAAGTCTCTGATTCACAACAGAAATGATATACATGATACAGCAGTGGCGCAGGTGGTAAGGGTGCCGGCTCTGATGCGTGCGTTTACAGGATCAAGCACGGGTTCGGGGCAGGTTAAGTTTTTTTTTTTTTTATAAATTAAATTTGCCTTGAAACATATAACATATGAAAACCTTTTATCATAATATTTTTTTTTTTTTATTTATTGCAGATTGGCCAGAAAAATATTACCAATTGTCTTATTTAGAGCAGAGCTGTAAGTAGACGCTGGAAAGTATAAGTAGTTGCTGGCGTCATTTTAAATAATTTTCCTTGCTTGAAAAGAATTAAAAAAAACAATTCCCATTTTTGTCTTCACCGAGAATCCCGAGAATCGAGGTCAGGTGTCCTGCAAGTAGTATATATTTATACCCATTTTGGTATAGTGTCTTCATAGGACATGCTCGAACAAATGTGACCAATTTATTCTATTTAAAAGAGACTAAACATGATCCAACTATGGAAGGTCGTGGCATGAGACAGCTGATTAAAAAGTTTTTTTCTTTAATTTTGACATTATGCCCATTTTTCAGTGTAATTTGGCAGTACGTACACAAAGTACAACAACAAAATACATTACACAAATTACGTACGCACGGGTGTATGTCACCATGCGATCACCTGTTTATTGCATCATGAGACTAAAAAAGTAGTAGTCTACTACAATAAAATATTGGAAAAGCATATTTTCTAAGCAGAAAATGTATTTTTCATACTAAGAATAAAGTTAGTTATATAGAATAAAATATTTTGATAGCAACACCAGAAGAGGAATTTTCAGAAATAGAAGAGAAAAAAGAAAAATATCAAAATCCATGCAAAGAAATGTAAAGCAGGAGTTATTGGCTTTCAAATGTTCTTGAAAATAATCTGTAGCCTTACTACAAGCCGAAATCTAACCACTTCAGTTGGTGCATGTTTTCATTACCTTATGAAAAATTTCAGCAGTATCTATATATTAATAGGCTAACATTTTTTCCATACAATCAATTGCCAGAGTGTATCTCATAACAACATGCATAATTCCAATTATTATATTTTTTGATATCTTTTCATGGACCAAGAACTTTGCATAGGCATATTATATTTAACAAAAAGTGCTTCATTAATTTGTAATAATTCATAAAAGTTTTCACCAAAAGCCAATGCTGTTAACTACAGTATCTGACTGTTTTATTGTGCATACAGCAGTGGCGCAGGTGGCAAGCGTGCCGGCTATGATGCGTGCGTTGGCAGGTTCAAGCACGGGTTCAGGGTAGGTAAAGTTTTTTTTTATTTTTACTAAATTGAATTTGCCTTGAAACATATGAAAACTTTCTATGATAATATTTTTTTTACATTTATTATATTTGTAACCCAATATTTCAATATTTTTCTGTTTATGACCTCTATCTTGGAGTGAAAAAATCAAATTAAAAAAAAAAGCGAAAAAATTATTCCAATTTATCAATATTTCTCTTTTTATTTTTTTTTGTTTAAGAAATATGTCATATTTAATATACAAAAAGTAAAAACACAGTTTGTAGCTTCTTCAATTTTATATTTACGAAGTAGTTAGAAATCGCGTTAATTTTCCTAAAGACATCAACTATTTTCTTCCTAAAAATTTTAATTTGTAAAAGAGTCGACATATAACTGGGATCCTTACATATTTAGGCTAAATTGGGCCAGTTAAGATATGTTTTTTTTTAATATTTCTGAGTTGAAGTTAACGAAAAAGACCAGAAAACCATCATATGTTGAAGTTGTAATATTCTCGCGCTATACGGACTTCAAAAAATCCTTAACTAAAGGAAAAATTGAGGAAACTGTCTGTATACCCAAAAAAAACACAACTGGGAAACCGGCTAATGTTAAGAAGTTAGCGGAATCAAAAAATGAACGTTCATTCGTTTCAATCCATATCGCTATTAGGCTTGGGTAGTTCATGAACGAAATAGTTCATTGAACTAGTTCATGGAAGTGATCGCGGGAGCTAGTTCTAAATTTCAAATGAACTACTTGAACTATGTGAAATTATAGTCAAAGGTTTCGTCGAGAATGAGAAAATACCGAGAAACGCAAAGGCGTGCTTAAGTTGACTGAAATTTACCTGCAATAGTAAATACGAATATAAAAGGTGAAACGGTGCAGTGAAATAACGCCCGGGGAAATAACGCCCTTTTAGAAAAGAAACAAAGCCCGCGGGCCTTATTTCCTTTTTTCGGCGGGCGTTATTTCCCCGGGCGTTATTTCACTGCCCCGGTGAAACAGGTGCCAAATGGCTGTTAAACCATTCAAAAATTTGCACTAACTAAATTGAAGCTCAAATTTTTGAACGAAAGCAGCATTTTTTAGCGTTCACTTTCCGGAAATTTTGCTTAACAAATTGGGAATTAATAAATAAAAAAGCGAAATCGTCAAGATACTTCTGGAACCATTGTAAGTATTTAAATGTGGTGTTGTAAATTGATTTCCATATAATTTGTTTCCTTACATACATATGCTTAGATGCCTGGGGGAAGGAGTATCGTTTGGAACCACTTTAAAGAGCCAAGTAACAATCGTGCTCAATGTAAGCACTGCTCAGCTGCATTAAGTTTCAGTGGTCGCTCAGTTGGTAACTTAGGTCGCCATATGAGGCTCCGGCATCCTTTTCGTTAGCCTGAATAGTACTGCTGAATGGGCAGAGGTAGATGACATAACCGTGGAGTAATTGGAAGTGGAGAAAACCACACAACAAAAGGAGCAGGCAGATGCCGCCCAGCCGGTAATCACAAATTTTGTTTATAAGGCCCCAACTAACAAAACAGTTGAAATGATTAATACCCAGTTGGTTAAAATGAGCGTTTGGTTAAAGAGCTAGAGGTAATCAAATTTGTTGCCATGGCATTGTTTTGGTTATAATCAGTGTTCGTAATTGCTTGACTATTTTCAATGACTTCGAAACTGCTTAGCTATGACTATGAAAATGATCGCAGTCGAATGTAAGTAAACAAGCAACCACCAAAAATGAACAAACCTGCTTTGCTGGCGACTAAGAACGACGCGCAAGCACAAGTCGGTAGCCGAAGCTGTATGCTTATAGATAACTGTTTACTTGAGCTGTTGCTTTGTTTTGATGCGTAGTCAAAGCATTGGGAAAACTACTGCTGCAAATAGGAACGACTACAATTAACTACTCTTTAGCTACAATTGGCTTCGCATTAACCGCAGTTTCACCCTTTTTTGCATGTATATATACATATGTATGTATGTACAATGTACATCTATCTATATTATGTTTACTTGTTCGTTGATTAGCGTGTACAATAAAAATTAATATGTAACGTGTAAAAAATGAGAGAATTAGAAAAAATAAATTAATTAAAAACAAATCCAAATTATATATTTCAAAAACTCTTAGCATTGAGTACAAACTTAAAAAAACACATCTTTTACAAGAAAATGTTCAAAAATTAAACTTTTATTTAATCGCGGAGCCATAACGAATTTAACTAACAAAGCATTAGGTACAACGGCGACAAATCAACTGAAGCATTTGCAAAATGTTTCTATAACTAGTGCATTGACTATGCATCAAAACAAAGCAACAGCTCAAGTAAACAGTTATCTATAAGCATACAGCTTCGGCTACCGACTTGTGCTTGCGCGTCGTTCTTAGTCGCCAGCAAAGCAGGTTTGTTCATTTTTGGTGGTTGCTTGTTTACTTACATTCGACTGCGATCATTTTCATAGTCATAGCCACAGTCGTAGTCGTTACCAAAACAAATGACTGTGAAACTGAAATGAAATAGTCATATTACACTACTTTTGCTAATTTTCAGTCAGCAATTCAAACACTGGTAAAAACAATTATTTTCGCTGTATTCTTTGATGAGCGGTTAAATATTTGTGTTATATATTTTGAGAATGCCTGAAAAATTTGACAATAGGATTAAACAAATCTGTATCACTTCCAAAGTATTGCTAGGTACCTTTTTTTGTCACACAATAATATCGAAATAAAAAAGTTATCAAGAGATGGTGTTACTTAAACATTTTTTTTAAAAGCAAAGGCAAAAACCCCATTTTACTTTTTAGACATCGCACTTCTTACGTTAAAGTGTAACAACTCAAAACTCGAACATTTTCAGTAGAGACGAAAAACTGTTTCCGTAAATATTAATAATATATTACAAAGAAAAAATAATGTAATTGCACGAAAATATCATTAAAAATAATATAACCGTGATTTCATTTTTATTTGTTTAGTATTTGCACGAAAATAACTCTTTTCCTGAAATTTTTTTATATATATAGTGGTATTATTTTGAGTTGTCCCTGTGTAACTGAAAATTCTCACTGGAATTGATACATATGATATGTTATAAATAGGCAAAATTCAAAATGTTACACTTTATGTGATACACTAACGAACCAATTTGATAAAACACTTGGAGACAACTAAAAATGTAACTCTTTAGTTGAGTCGAAAGAAGTCATTCTGAAAACAAAGAGAGAGTCATAACGGTTTTTTTAACGAAAGACTAGACAAAACACTGAACGATTTTAACGGTGGGTAGAGATGACCACTGCACATTATTTTCTTGCAAAAAACTAAAATTTGGAAAATTTGAGTTGTTACACTTTAACGTAACAAGTGCGATATGTTATATGAAGGGCTCAGAACCAAAAGGATCTAAGTGACATTTTTTTTTTAAATGTATATTTGTATAGTGAAATATGGTGTTTATTTGTTGGCAAAGAAATCCGAGTCATTTCGGGCATTGTAATGCCATCTATTTCCCATACAATAAACGCCCTACCCAAATTTTACATAGAATTTTCAAAAGGCAGTAAACTTTAAACTTGAATATCTCAAATAAATTTCGGAGTCACTTAGATCCATTTGGTTCTAAACCCTTCATATATATTACATAGACCTTTCTTAAAAAAAATTTATTTTTCAAGATCGCATGATCTTTGAAGTGTTTTTTCAGTTTAAAATTTTATTAGGGGAAAAAAAATGTTTTCAATGTACTAAAAAAGTTGTACAGTGTATTTTTGTGAAATCAAATTTCAATACCTTTCTAATGGTATGAAGATCTTTGATCGATAAAGCCATTCCGTAGTAATCACACTTTAAAAGTACCTATTATCGTGATTTTTCGAATATTTCGATACCTTGCCACCTCTGTGCAAAATTTCATTCAATTCTGAGGTGGTCGTGTTGAAAATGTACGTTTTTTTCAGCGTTTGATATGAAATTCATCATATATACATTTGTAAGAGTAGTAAGTGATATCTCCACCCAATAGCTTGAATCTGAATATTATACATACAATCAATAATAAACAATGAATGCATTCATAAAGCTTTTGTTAATTAACATAGTACATAGGAATTCAAATTATTATTTTTGAGTTAATATTTTCTCTTTAACACGCTGCGATATTCTCAGAATAAATTATTCGTTTTCAATATCGCTTTCAGTTATTTTTCTTTAAGGAATTTTAGCATAGGTTTTGACATGTGGACTAAATCTTACAAACTTACACTTAAACTTTTTCAATTGATTAACATGAGTCACTCTATTTTTACCAATGATTGTTATAAAATATCTTACTTTACTCAATTTCTTCATGATTATTTCTTTTTCCCATTTGCAATAGTTTTTCAAAACATTTCTATACAAAATACTCTCCTTTGGCTTAAATTCTGGATACTTCGATACATCGTCCTTTTTCATGTCAATAATTTTAGTGTTACAAGTCTTCTTACATTTCCATTCTGATTTGATTTGTTCACAATTTTCTTCTTATTTATTCCTACATTTGGATTTTCTAAATCCAATAGACTCTTAGGCTTTTACTGGAACACTGATTCCGCAGGAGATATATATTTATGATATAAGTTGTTGTGGTTGGTGTTGTACGATACTTAAGCAAAAAACTAGTAATTTTGAAATTACAGGATTTGTTATCAAATCCAAAATATATGTATTTCTTTAGAGAGCTTTTTAACGTTTATACTGCACGTTCTGTGCTCCCATTGGATTGTGGGTGGTAAGGTGGGGATTTTGAGAATTCTATCGCATTACTTTTGCAAAAATCTATGAAAGCTTTTGAAGCGAACGGGGGCCCATTGTGCTTAGACATACGTCCTCGCCAACGCCTTCATTCGAACTACTCCAACTCGTAGTTTCCGGCAATGGTAGTCTGGACAGTGCGTCCGCATGACAGATTCGAGATCCTTTTTTGTATTTAGTTGTGTAATCGTTGATGGACAGAAAAATTTCCCGTCTCTGTAACCTATTTTCCGCCATTACTGGTAGGTCTTTCCTGTCAGAAAAAAATTCTCTGAAATTCTGGTCACTCTCAATCGTAAAATGTAATCCATACAAATACTTGTGGAACTTCTTCACTGTTAATGCAATCGCCAGTGCTTCACGATGAACCTGTGAATAGTTCTTTTCAGCATCTTTCAACGTGCTGGAAACAAACATAATAGGGCTCCCTTCGCCATCCATCACATTTGACACACTGCACCTACCCCATATGGACTTTCGTCACAAGTCACAATGCATTGATCTCATTACATCTCATTGCATGCATTGATTATGCCTAATATCAAAATTTTTTCAAAAATCGTAAAAGTTCGACTAAATTTCGACTTTGGCCAGCTATTGCTCAGCGATGGTTTGACTTTTCCCTACATATTATACGTCGTTAGCGTATTTTAATTTCCTTTCGTCGCTTTTTGGCGAAACGATTTTTTTAATTACATAAATGAAATGATACCTAAAAAAACACAAAATTACCGATATCTCGAAACTTAAATCAATCTTAAAAAACGGAATGCAAAACCGTTTATACTTGTGTTATTAAAAATGACATTTTGTTAGAATCTTTCGTTATTTTATTCAACGACAGCAGGCGATTTAATCTGGCCACATATAGGCGGAAATCGTCACCTAATGTAAATTCTTCAACTGAACCAATTCACCAATTTTGTTTTCTTATGCTTGGTTTTCATTAGGTCAAAATGACTGACCACAAAAACTGACTTAACTGACACTATGGCGATTTAGTGTCAAATGTGTTTTCATTACGACTTAAAAACTGACAGGAAGTCGATAAAGCAGAGCGTGTCAAAGACTGACGTCAAGTTATGGTGTCAGTCGATTGTCATGCCGTTTTCACTACTGATGCCCAACGTGAAGAAGTCAGTTGTTCGACAAGCTACTCCACTATCAATTGTAGGGTCGGGAGTTCCCACCCCAACTTTTGTTAAATGTTTTTTAACTTTTTACTAACTTTTCTTTGATTTTTAATTGCAAATATTATTTTTATAGGCATGAATATAACGTAGCTGGCCAGAAACAACATGTTGGCAAATCTATTTCATTTGACTCAATTCGTTTGTGGAGTCGGGTTCGCACCCCAAGTTGTGTTAAATTTTTTTTTTTTACTTTTTTATTTTTCTTTTATTGGTTTGTTTCTTAATTCTGTAATATTATCCTTTTCTGGTCAGCCAGCCGGCTGTCCAACTGAAATTCGGTCGTTTTCACACGACTGTAATTTAATTTGACAGTGAATCGTCAAAAGTGACTGCAAACGCAATTGAAACTGTATGCCAGGCTGTTTTCATTACTTTGACAACATTTGACGGCATATATGAACAAGTGAAAACTAGGCATTAGTGAAAAAAGTTATCGCTATCACAGTTCATATATTTTGCTAGTATTTTCTTAAAAAATGGTAGTCAATAAATCGAATTACACCAGGACAGTTTTACACTTTCTTCCCATTTAAGCTCTGGATCACGGTTCAATTAATTAATTTTAATTATAAAACGCACGCGGTTTTCTTTTATCTCGTCGCCAAATTAATATGTATTTACCGCAGTAATAAAGTGGAGACTGTGGAGGTTGGTGTAAGACTAATGCCAAATCTTACTCTCTATATCAGGCATCGGCATTCTCATACATGCAAACAATTCATTTCGTGAATGTGTGTGTCACACATATAGGCGAGCACAAATTTGCTCATAGTTCGGCTTTACGCATATGTATATATATTTTTACGTGGCTGACTATCTAATAATGGCTGCTCAATTGATTACTAAGGTTTTGCATGACAATTTCAATATATTCTGACAAGTGTAACGCACATCTCGAACAACTGAAATAAATAAAAAAGACCGTACCTAGTTCATCTTAGCAACTAAAAACAATAATTTTTTTTTTAATTTTTGTGTTTTTTTTTAATTTTTTTTGCGGTTTTTTTTAGTTTTTTTAAATGTAAAAAGCTGCCCGCTCAGTGATTGAGTTTTTTCCAATGAAGAAAGCTTTTAGAAATCATTTGCCATTTCCTCATAAAAGGATTTTTTTAGTTTAATTAAATAGTTTTCCCTGTCCTTTCCCGAATAGCTTTCTAAATCTTTGTGACAGGATCTATAATGCCTTTCTAAATTAAACGACTTAATGCCCATTAGCCTTTTACATACTAAGCAGACAGCTTCCCCGTCTAAATTTTCTGCAAAGAAAAATCGCATTTCCCACTCTAAATTAATATTTTCCATAATTGCGTTCGTAAACATACAGGGATACATCAAACATATGTAGGCACCCACGTAAGCAAGAAAAATCGATGCGCATAAACGACAACGTTCTTGCTTGCATGAAAGTTAGATAGGAACTGATCATATTTTTGGATTTGTGTTGCTAGCTCTCGCTACTGCGCTCGCATGTACGTGTGAAACACTTACGCTCTTGCCCAGCTCAGTGAGCTATGGGCTGCCGATGCCTGCTCTATATCAAGCATCAGCGCTTCATAGATCTTAAGATCAGACAAACATGTTACGCTCTTCACACAGACAAGTTGCGCTCCTTGCCTACCAAACCATTTAGTCGTCGCTGAACAAGTGGCAAAACAACATCGCGCATGGTTGTCGCATATTTGCGCAGCGAATGTGAAAAATATGTATGTACGTACGTATAATTGGCGGGAGTAGTAAAAATTATAGGGGTAGTATGTAAATAAAAAAAAACTTAATAAAGCAGTAAAATAAAATTTTTTTGGTATAATATGTTAAAAAAAAAAACTATGAATATTTAGGTATTTTTATGTAAATTAGCGGGGCTATTATTGGACAAACAAGTATAAAAAAATTGAATTAAAAACAAATGTTTAAAAATTAAGAAATTTTTGGGAAATATTCCATTAAACATTACCCAGCAAACACAACCTCTAACGTTAGGGAAATACTGTAGTTTTACATTAGAATTCTAATTTAGTTCTCTAATGTATCTCTAATCGAAAATCACGTTAGAGAACTAGGCTAGAGGACGATTAGAGAAACACTCGAATAGCGAAGATGCGTGTATTGTCAAGTATTGTATTTATAAACTAAGGTATAAAAACTTTGAATTTTATTCTCATTAGATATTTAAGCTTAAAACATGTCAAACATATTTAAAGCAATAAATTTATCGTCAATTTATCGAAATAGAATTAAACAAGAACAATTGGATTTCATTTCAGTTAGAAATTTCTCATTAGAATTTCACGTTAGAATTCGAATCGATAACTAACCTTTTTCTCGATATCGAGAACTAAGTCCCCTTTTTGTCGATATCGAGAACTAAGTCCCCTTTTTGTCGAGAATGCTATAATTCGCGATAGTTTCACAAATCGTTCTCTAACCATCTACCTTAGAGAATAACAATAGAATTCGAGTCGTTTTCTAATCGTCCTCTAACCTTAATGTTTGCCGGATAACAAGCGAATGACGCGAAAATCAATTGGTTTGAGCGATGAAAGCGCTCTCACTAATACGCATGCATTTACAAATCTGCCGATGCTTGCTCTATATCAGTGATGCTCAAACGCACACTACCTAATTCTGAGCTTGTGTTGAAATATGAGAGAACTTGCTGATACACCCAAAAAAAATTTCCAAAAAACGCGACAAAAAAAAATTGTGTATAAAACAAAAAAAAATCGAAGGGAATTAGTAAAGTAAAAAAAAAAAAAAAGGAGAATAAAGGAAAGGTACGAAAAGGAAAATGGCACAATGCAAACCGTAGAATAATATAAAACCTAAGCTAATTTTTATTGTAAACTAAAAATTAATATTTTTATGGTTTTGAACCAAATAATCTTAAACATTTCATTATTAAATTGTTTATCAGTTACAAAAATTCTTCCAACTCAATATTAAACATCCCAAAGCTGTCAATCAGCGCGTAAATACAAATTGCATGTTTAGCAGTCAACAGTCGTTGATCAAGTGATTGGCAAACTCACTCTAATTTTCCTCAATGTATAGAGAGCGCTTGCATTGTACGTGTGAGCGAATCTATGAGAGAGCAATAAAGTTGGGCGCCCGCGGGCTAGGCAAAAATCGTCACTGCTCTATATAAACCAGACATGGGCGATTTGACTCAAACGAGCAGTTACTCTCAGCACACGTATTCTTACGCTCTTATTTCAGTCGCTATTGAGAGCGAAACAACCAGTTTGGCACTGTGGGATAATCAATATTTTCCTGCCAGTCGCGCTGCAGACAGCATAGTATATTTCTTCTAGTAGCGCAACTAACAGCTGACTTACTCCGAATAGGCACACACACACAAACCACACAGGGTACGTTGTATGCAATAATAAAGCAATCGGATTTTAATGCTGAAATATTGAACGTAAAGACAAAAAACTCCCAAGTTATTATATATAAAGCAGTTTTAACAACTTATCAGATGCTAGTAATTGTACATTTCATTATAAATGAAAGTTTCTAATTGCAATTTTTACTGTCAAGCAACTCTGAACGTTATTTCCTCCATTCCACTTTGTCGGAGTACCATCAGCCACTGCCTTACACTCCGATTCGTAAAAAAGATGCCAAACTATTCGAGGTAAACAATGGCAGACAGCAACGAGGTAACATAGGTAGTCGGTATGTTGATATTTTTTTATGTCCTAGTATATTTTTGCCCCATTTTTTTCGAAAAACATATTATCTCTCTCAATACCCTTATATTTCTCAAAGTCTTTATAGTGCCTCCTAAAATTATATTCCCGGGTCCCCTTTACACAATAGACATTGCACATTACCCAAGGCATCGGAAATCATAAAGCAATATTTGTCATTCATTTTGAACAAACACATAGGTACGCGCATAAATAGTATCATAAAACAATCAACCGGCGCACGATGTTGCTTCGCTGTTGTTTGTAAATCAACTGACTGCAAATGTTCTTTGTCCCATGGTAGCCACTTTACGCTCGCGGTTACCATACAAGCTTACATTTCATTTGCCCACCTTTGATATAAACATACGGTTATGCTACACTCTAACCAATAATGGTAGTACTTATGAGGTATGTACGTATATATCATAAATATATATATATATCACCTCTTTCAGAATATATTCCCATATATGGAAGCAAATGTAGTGTTTAAGATTTTCTCAAAAACGCTTCAGAGGACAATTTTTTTTGAGGGCCATGATTCCATTTAGCGTATGTTCTGATAAAGTAACGCCAAAAATACTTGGATACGACTTTGATGTAAGGATCGTTTCAGGCGCTCCGCGGCTTGATATCTGTCAATTTAAATTTTTTTATTTTAACTATACTATCACCGGGTTCTGAAGCGTGCGTTCAGTTTGAAGTACGAGTGACTATGTCACCGGGAAAGCTTCAATGTCGAGAGGCTTACTTAAAAGTCCATCGCAAAATACCAAAATTTAAATTATTTTTTCGTATATTTCGATCCGTGCGCCACCAATCGGATACGTTTTTCACTAAACATTGGGTTTTTAAGAATGTGTTGAAGTCTCTTGCTTAACATTTATCACGACAAACGCGCCACCCAGCCGCATTTTTATTTCCAAAAACTATTTCATTAAAAGGCCGAGTTGTCACACATCCAAAGAATTTAGGAGATGCACCAACGCTTTAGCTATTTAAATACATACATAGGTACCATATCCCTGTAAAAAACGTTGGAGCATGGGAGTACTCCAACACTTATCCTCATTCATACAAAAAGGTGGTCCAACTTATATGGCCATGTCCGGTGATTGAATCACCTAATCCATGTCAGAGCACGCCGCTGAATAATCTATGGAGCACCTACGCAAGAATACTTTGAAAATTTTGCCAAAAGATTACTCTTGAGAGTACTCTGCAGTAAAGCGAGCGAGGGAGTAGGTGTTCCTTTTGAGGACCACCTACTCATTCCCACAACAGCCGGTTCTACGTACCGGAATGACCCGAGTTTTACCCGCCCAAGGGCTGTTATTTCAGTGTAACCCTGTCCAATTTGTCCAGTCCCACTCCTAAATTGTCATCCTCTGAGCAATCCCTTGCAGCAGGGTTGCTCCAATGACTCTTGCTACGGGCTGGTATCGAATCCAACCCCGGACCAAGAGACTGGATCTGCTGCGTCTGCTGGAAGAAAATATATGTAAAACGTTCACATTCCGTTCAATGCAGTAAATGCAAGAGATGGTTGCATAGATCTGGATGCTCAGGGCTTAACCCTGCCATCCCCAGAACCCGTACTTTTTTTAGTACTTTTGAGGTACCATGTTGTTCGCGCGCAAGTGCGTCCCGCGGTTCTCGTCGCTCCGACGCACACACACCGCACCTAACATCATCAAATTGCCACAACAGTGGCCCGGTCTCCACGACCTGCAGCCTTGCTGCTCCCGCCTCACCTCAGTCCCCACTCTCGTCCCCCCCTACTTCCAGCATGCACGTGGGTCAGGAACATAACCTCCTCGTACCTTTCACCACGTGCACTGTTTGTCGGCAAAGACTATATACGCCTGCGGCATCGGTTAAGTGCAATAACTGCCTTGGCCTATGCCACATCCATATGTGCTCTGGGCTCGCAAACAGGAACCTTTGGACGGATGCATTCATTGCCCCTTGCTGCAGTACTCAGCCGCCCTCCACGCCACACAACATCGGCCAAGGCGCGCTGAACCCTAGACTGCGTCACAGCTTGGTACTAAGCCCACCTCCATCTAGGCAACCGCATCCGTCCCTTACCCCCAGCATGCCTCCACCCTCCCTCCCGACACACTTCAAAATCCTACAGCTGAACTGCAACAGATTAGCTGGAAAGATCGCGGAGATAACAGACTTTATGAAGTCGAACAACATTAAACTGGCCGCCATTCAGGAGACCAAACTGAATGCTAACTCGGACTTACGTACTCGAGATGGGTACAATGTACATAGGAAAGACCGTCCCAGCGGTTGTTGTTGTTGTTGTTAGCAGTGCTTTGCCCTGCCCAAAGGGCCAGAACACTCCTAGTTGTCATCGGGCTCTTCTAACGGAAGTCCAAGGAAACGCGCTGTTTCAACAGGGTTGGACCAAAGTGATAAGGGAGTTAGAAGAGTATGTTCCGAAGAACACGAAAAGAGATGTTGCGTGTCGTGGGGGGCCATACCGCATGCAGGGCATGTGTTTGGTATGGTAGGGTTCAGTCTGGACAAATAGGAGTTCAGCCTATTGCAATATCCAGACCGAAGTTGAGCCAGCATGACTCTAGTCTCCCTCGGAAGGACACGTTCTTCCTCAGCAAGAACGGGTGGTTGGGCACCAATAACGGGGTTCACAGGCCGGGATCTGAGGGATCTGTCCACCGACTCAGTGTGGAGGTCCTTTAGGGCCCGCCTATGGTCCCGCAGATCAAACGGCAACGAGATGTGATGCCGGATCTCATCATAATGCTTCCGGAGATGCTTCCTTATGTCTCTAGGGGGCGGAGTTTCATCCAATAGGTGTCGATTTGGATGACTGGGACGGTGGCAGTTCAGAAGGAACTGCCTACTTAAAAGTTCCGCATGCTCGCGAACGTTGAGCATTTGAGCCTCCTGGTGGGAATGAGACTCAGGAGACATAAGCAAACAACCCGTTGCAGTTCTGATGGCGGTGTTTTGGCAGACCTGCAATTTCCTCCAGTTGGTGTCGTGAAGGTTAGGCGACCATATGGGCGCAGCATAATCAATAACCGGTCGGCCAATAGCCTTATAGGTGACCAGCAACGTTTCTTTGTCTTTGCCCCAAGTACTGCCGGCGAGTGACTTGAGGATCTTGTTGCGGTTTTGTACCTTTGAAGCTATTGCGGTGGCATGATTAGCGAAGGTGAGGCTATTGTCGAATGTAACCCCTAGAATTTTGGGGTGGTTGACAGTAGGTAGTGGAACACCATCTACGTGGACATTCAACTCCTGCCCCATCTGCGCAGTCCACGTGGTGAACAACGTCGCCGTAGATTTAGTCGGGGAAAGAGTCAGGTTCCGCTCTGTGAAGAAGCAGGAAAGGTCGCGCAGGTAGTCATTCAGTCTCGTACAAAGTTCGTCTGTCGAAGGTCCTTTGCCCGTGGCCATCACAGTGCAGTCGTCAGCGTACGAAACGATGGAGACCCCCTCTGGTGGGGGAGGGAGGCTCGAGATGTAGAAGTTAAACAGAAGGGGTGAAAGAAAACCACCCTGCGGAACCCCTTGTCTAATTATTCTAGGTCTACATCTCTCGTTTCGAAACTGCACTGACGCCAGCCGACCGTTCAAGTAGTTAGCGGTCCACCTTTTTAGGCCGGCAGGAAGCGGTGTCTCCTCCAGGTCTTCAAGGAGTGTGGCGTGGTTGACCGTGTCGAAGGCTTTCGACAGGTCAAGTGCCACGAGAACCGTCCTGTGGTTTGGTTGGTGTTGGTTCAAACCGAAGTTAATCTGCGTCGTGATGGCGTTCAAAGCTGAAGTTGTGCTATGGTTTTTACGGAAGCCATGTTGATGATTGGCCAGCTGCAGGTTTGCAGTATAATATGGGAGCAGAATAGCCTCTAACAACTTCACTACCGGCGAAAGTAGAGATATCGGACGATAAGAGTCTCCTTGATTTGCCGGCTTCCCAGGTTTTAGGAGGGGGACCACAGTCGCATGTTTCCAGATATCTGGTATAACGAAGGTGGACAGTGAGAGGTTGAATAGAGCCGCCAAGTACTTGTGCCCCTCGTGGCCTAGGTGTTTCAGCATCTTCATGGCAATTCCGTCGGGTCCGAGTGATCTTGAAGGTTTGGCCCTCTTTATAGCTTCCTTGACCTCTGCAGCGGAGACGACAATGGGCGCGGCTGTGTGTTTGTGTTTGTGCGCGCGTCGGATGGCTTTTCTCTTAGCCCTATCCGCAGGAGAATGCAGTATAAATTGCCGGCAGAATGCGCTCGCGCACTTCCTGGGGTCCGACTTGACGTTATCGCCGAAAGCAATGGCGACCTTGTCATTGTATTTGGTCTGGTTGGATAGGGCCTTGACTGTCGACCATAATTTGCCGACCCCGCCGGAGATGTTGCATGACTCTAGCTGTTCTTTCCACTTCTTCAATTTATGATCATTGACAGTCCGACGGATTTCTGCGTTGAGATCCTTTATTCTTGGATCTGCGGGGTTCAAGAGTCTCACTTGGTCACGTTCTCTTGCCATTGCCGCTGCTTCCGCAGGGAAATTCGGCCGAATTTCCGGGATTCTGCCAGCAGGGATGAAGCGGCCAGAGGCTGAATCGATGACTTTGCGAAACTCTTTCTCACCTTTGCATACGTCCGTCGGTGTGGGTAGGTCAGCGAAGGAGTGCTCTGTAAAGTCCGTGAAGCGGTCCCAGTCCGCTTTACTAAAGTTAATGTACGTTCGTTTTTCTGTCGTTATGAAGTCGGACGGTCCTTCGATGTCTAGTAGGATGGGTAGGTGGTCAGATGCCAGTGTAAGCATAGGTTGCCAGTTAACGTGGTTGATAAGGCCCGCACTTGAAATGGAGATGTCTGGCGAACTGTGGCAGTTACCTGCCACCCTAGTGGGGGCATCTCCATTCAATGTACAGAATGCCGAATTGTCTATTTGCTCTGCGAGTGCGTGCCCTCTGCTATCTGCTGGCAAATTGGAGTGCCAGAGATCGTGATGTGCGTTGAAATCACCTAAGATGAGGCAGTTATCGCCCCTTAGCAACGCACTAATATCAGGGCGATAATCACGGGGACAGCACGTAACAGGGGGAATGTATATATTTAACACTCGCAGGTCGACGTCGCCTGTCCGGACTGCTATGCCCTGGCATTCAAGGGTAGAGTCCCTGGGGTCAACGTCAGGGGAAAACAGATTATATTGTACAGTATGGTGTGTAATGAATGCGAGGCCGCCCCCATGACCGCTGGGACGGTCTTTCCTATGTACGTTGTACCCATCACGAGTACGTAAGTCCGAGTTAGCATTCAGTTTGGTCTCCTGAATGGCGGCCAGTTTAATGTTGTTCGACTTCATAAAGTCTGTTATCTCCGCGATCTTACCAGCTAACCCGTTGCAGTTCAGCTGTAGGATTTTGAAGTGTGTCGGGAGGGAGGGTGGAGGCATGCTGGGGGTAAGGGACGGATGCGGTTGCCTAGGTGGAGGTGGGCATAGTCCCAAGCTGTGACGCAGTCTAGGGCTCAGCGCGTCCTGGCCGATGTTGTGTGGCGTGGAGGGCGGCTGAGTACTGCAGCAAGGGGCAATAAATGCATCCGTCCAAAGGTTCCTGTTTGCGAGCCCAGAGCACATATGGATGTGGCACAGGCCAAGGCAGTTATTGCACTTAACCGATGCCGCAGGCGTATATAGTCTTTGCCGACAAACAGTGCACGTGGTGAAAGGTACGAGGAGGTTATGTTCCTGACCCACGTGCATGCTGGAAGCAGGGGGGGACGGGAGTGGGGACTGAGGTGAGGCGGGAGCAGCAAGGCTGCAGGTCGTGAAGACCGGGCCACTGTCGTGGCCATTTGATGATGGTAGGTGCGGTGTGTGTGCGCCGGAGCGACGAGAACCGCGGGACGCACTTGCGCGCGAACAACATGGTGCCTCAAAAGTACTGAAAAAAGTACGGGTTCTGGGGATGGCAGGGTTAAGCCCTGAGCATCCAGATCTATGCAACCATCTCTTGCATTTACTGCATTGAACGGAATGTGAACGTTTAACATATATTTTCTTCCAGCAGACGCAGCAGATCCAGTCTCTCGGTCCGGGGTTGGATTCGATACCAGCCCGTAGCAAGAGACATTGGAGCAACCCTGCTGCAAGGAATTGCTCCGGGGATGACAATTTAGGAGTGGGATTGGACAAATTGGACAGGGTTACACTGAAATAACAGCCCTTGGCCGGGTAAAACCCGGGTCATTCCGGTACGTAGAACCGGCTGTTGTGGGAATGGGGGCGGCTTCGCGTTCATTACACACCATACTGTACAGTATAACCTATTTTCCCCTGACTTTGACCCCAGGGACTCTACCCTTGAATGCCAGGGCATAGCAGTCCGGACAGGCGACGTCGACCTGCGAGTGTTAAATATATACATTCCCCCTGTGACGTGCTGTCCGCCCTGATATTAGTGCGTTGCTAAGGGGCGATAACTGCCTCATCCTAGGTGATTTCAACGCACATTAGGATCTCTGGCACTCCAACTTGCCAGCAGATAGCAGAGGGCACGCACTCGCAGAGCAAATAGATAATTCCATTTCAAGGGCGGGCCTTATCAACCACGTTAACTGGCAACCTATGCTTACACTGGCATCAGACCACTTACCCATCCTACTAGACATCGAACGACCGTCCGACTTCATAACGACAGAAAAACGAACGTACATCAACTTCAGTAAAGCGGACTGGGACCGCTTCACGGACTTTACAGAGCACTCCTTCGCTGACCTACCCACACCGACAGACGTATGCAAAGGTGAGAAAGAGTTTCGCAAAGTCATCGATTCAGCCTCTGGCCGCTTCATCCCTGCTGGCAGAATCCCGGAAATTCTGCCGAATTTCCCTGCGGAAGCAGCGGCAATGGCAAGAGAACGTGACCAAGTGAGACTCTTGAGCCCCGCAGATCCAAGAATAAAGGATCTCAACGCAGAAATCCGTCGGACTGTCAATGACCATAAATTGAAAAAGTGGAAAGAACACCTAGAGTCATGCAACCTCTCCGGCGGTGTCGGCAAATTATGGTCGACAGTCAAGGCCCTATCCAACCAGACCAAATACAATGACAAGGTCGCCATTGCTTTCGGCGATAACGTCAAGTCGGACCCCAGGAAGTGCGCGAGCGCATTCTGCCGGCAATTTATACTGCATTCTCCTGCGGATAGGGCTAAGAGGAAAGCCATTCGACGTGCGCACAAACACAAACATACAGCCGCGCCCATTGTCGTCTTCGTCGCAGAGGTCAAGGAAGCTATAAGGAAGGCGAATCCATCCAGATCACTCGGACCCGACGGAATAGCCATGAAGATGCTGAAACACCTCTGCCACGAGGGGCACAAGTACTTGGCGGCTCTATTCAACCTCTCACTGACCACTTTCGTCATACCAGATATCTGGAAACACGCGACTGTGGTCCCCCTCCTAAAACCTGGGAAGCCGGCGAACCAAGGAGATTCTTATCGTCCGATATCTCTCCTCTCGCCGGTAGTGAAGTTGTTAGAGGCTATCTTGCTCCCATACTATACTGCAAACCTGCAGCTGACCAATCATCAACATGGCTTCCGTAAAAATCACAGCACAACATCGGCATTGAACGCCATCACGACGCAGATTAGCTTCGGTTTGAACCAACACCAACCAAACCACAGGACGGTTCTCGTGGCGCTCGACCTGTCGAAACCCTTCGACACAGTCAACCGCGCCACACTCCTTAAAGACCTGGAGGAGACACCGCTTCCTGCCGGCCTAAAACGATGTACTGCCAACTATTTAAACGGCCGGCTGGCGTCAGTGCAGTTTCCAAACGAGAGATGTAGACCTAGAAGAATTATACAAGGGGTTCCGCAGGGTGGTGTCCTTTCACCCCTTCTGTTTAACTTCTACATCTCGAGCCCCCCTCCTCCACCAGAGGGGGTCTCCATCGTTTCGTACGCTGACGACTGCACCGTGATGGCCACGGGCAAAGGACCTTCCACGGACGAACTATGTACGCGACTGAACGACTACCTGCACGATCTTTCCAGCTTCCTCACAGAGCGGAACCTGACCCTGTCCCCGACTAAATCTACGACGACCCTTTTCACCACGTGGAATGCGCAGATGGGGCAGGAGTTGAATGTCCACGTAGATGGTGTTCCACTACCTACAGTCAACCACCCCAAAATTCTAGGGGTCACATTCGACAATAGCCTCACCTTCGCTAATCATGCCACCGCAATAGCTTCAAAGGTACAAAGCCGCAACAAGATCCTCAAGTCACTGGCAGGCAGTACTTGGGGCAAAGACAAAGAAACGTTGCTGGTCACCTATAAGGCTTTTGGCTGACCGGTTATTGATTATGCTGCGCCCATATGGTCGCCAAACCTTCACGACACCAACTGGAGGAAATTGCAGGTCTGCCAAAACACCGCAATCAGAATCGCGACGGGCTGTTTGCTTATGTCTCCTGAGTCTCACCTTCACCAAGAGGCTAAACTGCTCAACGTTCGCGAGCATGCGGAAGTTTTAAGTAGGCAGTTCCTTTTGAACTGTCATAGACCCAGTCATCCAAACCAACAGCTATTGGATGAAACTCCGCCCCCCAGAGACATATGGAAACATCTCCGAAAGCATTATGATGAGATCCGGCATCACATCTCGTTTCCGTTTGATCTGCGGGACCATAGGCGGGCCCTAAAGGACCTCCACACTGAGTCGGTGGACAGATCCCTCAGATCCCGGGCTGTGAACCCCGTTATTGGTGCCCATCCACCCGTTCTTTCTGAGGAAGAACGTGTCCTTCCGAGGGAGACTAGAGTCATGCTGGCTCAACTTCGGTCTGGATATTGCAATAGGCTGAACTCCTACTTGTCCAGTCTGAACCCCACCATACCGAACACATGCCCTGCATGCGGTATGGCCCCCCACGACACGCAACATCTTTTTTCGTGTTCTTCGGAACATACTCTTCTAACCCCCCTATCACTTTGGTCCAACCCTGTTGAAACAGCGCGTTTCCTTGGACTTCCGTTAGAAGAGCCCGATGACAACTAGGAGTGTACTGGCCCTTTGGGCAGGGCGAAGCAAAAAGCAAAGATATGGAGTACTCGCCATATAAATTGGACCACCTTTTTTATATGAGCGATGATAAGTGTTGGAGTACTCCGATACTCCTTAAGGAGTACTCTTTCGAGTGTGGAACGGAGTATTTCGGTTTTTTGGAGGGATGTGATTTTATATTCGACATTATACTCGTATATATCGTTTAGCTGTACACAATCACATACATATATTTCTTTTTAATGCAGCGCAAAGGTAGTGTACGTTGGCGGACTATTATTTTATTGCGTTGGAATGACTCTAATGGCGTTAACACGTGCCAAATCCAGTGTTATAATTTTTAGTTGGACTGCAGGAGTTATGTACTCAACCTTATTTACGATGCCATATCTTTTAGTGGCACATTATCATACAATGGGAACTGTAAGTATTATTTAATGAGTATTTGTAGTTGTATTTACCCTGCAGAAATTGGACTAGCTCAAAACTAACCCTGAGCTATACCGGTTGCAGCCACCACCAGTCCTAGCTCAATCCCTAAGCAATGATTTCAACTGTCTACTTTAACAAGGCGTTGTCATTACTTGGAAACTTCATCTCCGTCTTTTAACTATCACTTTTGTAACTGGTACGCAACGCGCCACGCGGTAAATAGCTCAAGACTGTCCCTTTTGCCTGCAGGGTAACAATTGCTGAATACATACATATGTATATATGTATGTACGTACAGTAACCCTGCAAAAAACCGAAATACTCCGTTCCATACTCCATAGAGTACTCCTTAAGGAGTATCGGAGTACTCCAACACTTATCCTCGCTCATATAAAAAAGGTGGTCCAATTTACATGGCGATGGCCGGTAATTGGATCACCTAATCCGACTCGGAGTACTCCATTTCTTTGATTTTGAATACTCTATAGACCACCTACATGAGAGTACTCCCAAAATACTCCTATTGGATTACTCTATGGAGTATTCAACAGCAAAGCGAGAGAGGGAGTAGGTGGTCCTCAAAAAGAACACCTACTCCCTCTCTCGCTTTACTGCAGAGTACTCTATAGAGTAATCTTTAGGCAGCATTTTCAAAGTACTCTCACATAGCTGTTCCATAGACTATTCAGCAGGGTGCTCCGATATGGATTAGGTGATCCAATCACCGGACATGGGCTTATAAATTGGACCACCTTTTTGTATGAATGAGGATAAATGTTGGAGTACTCCCATACTCCAACGTTTTTTACAGGGAAGATTTAGGGATATTTTATAGTACAACAGGAGTTATGAACAACTTCATATAAAACAAGTAAGGAAAGGGCTGTCTTCGGCTGTGCCGAAGGCTTTATACCTTTCATGAATAGGTACGCATATCTTTTTTAAGTGTCCTACATGGCCAAACCACATTTATCGGAGCAATCGGTTATATGGAAGCTGTATGTTATGTTACTCCGATCTGTATGGTTTTCATTACACACATCACATTTATAATAAATACCAACCTTGCAAAATTTTACGTTCCTAGCTTCTTAATTGCAAAATTTATAGCCGAAAACCCATTTATCGAAACTATCGATTATATGGGAGCTATATATTTTGTTTGTCCGATCTGGGTGATTTTCACAACACAGGCTACAAATATAATATGTACTATACCTGCAAAATTTCGCTCTCCTAGCTTTTTGATTGCAAGAGTTAGAGGCCAAAACCCATTTATCGGAACAATCGATTGTATGGGAGCTATGCGTTGTATTGGTCCGATCTTACTGGTTCCGACAAATGATTAATGTAATAGAAAATGTCGGCTCCATACCAAATTTCATCGAGATATCTCTAAAATTGAGGGACTAGTTTACGTTCAAACAGACAGACGGGCAGACGGACGGACAGACGGATGGACAGACGGACATGGCTAAATCAACTCAGCTCGTCGCCCTGACCATTTCGGTATACTTTATTTCGGGTCTTCTCATACTTACAAACATAGGACCAAAGTTATAATACCATTTCATGTTCATGAAAGGTATAATAAAAACTAACTGTTGCAGAGAACCGTTGGTTTTATGTGATTATTTGTTTTCCCTTGTGTAACCCGGTCCTTGACGAAGAACTTCGTGTAAAAGATCATGTAAACATTTGATTCATTGGCAACTACTTTCGTTCGCATAAAATTGCATTTCATTATTATATTCTGAAACTTTGTTGAGCGACAAGCAATAGGGAGGTGAAACTAAATATAAGTTCTAAATAATCATTAATTTTGTACTTGTAAAAATTTTATATTTCACCAAGAAATAAAACAGTGTCTGTATCTGTGTATGCGGTAACTATGCAATATTAATTAGCAAACCCCCTGTATTATTCAAGTCTTCCGCCAACATCTTTTATTTCATTTGCGGCCATCCTTTCATTTCGGTCAACTTATTATAAATTCGACTCATTTCACTTCATTTTATTTTATGTGAATGAGGAGTACTTCCGAACAAGAGAGGGAAGGGATGAGTGTAGTTAGTAGGTATATCCGTGTGGTTGTGTCTCGAACTTCAAATTAGCGCTATGGTTAAACAAATGGCTGATCTGCAAAATTCTGTAGCACGGCTTTCAAATAGCTTAAACATTGTGACAACTAATATGCGTTTACTAGGAGGAGCTCGTCATCTACGGCTTATGACACAGGGGAAAGAGATTTGTTTAATCTTTTGTTATGACAGCCCAGGAAAATGGATATAATGAGATGCAGAAGCCATTAAGAGGGGTGTTTGCTGATCCATAGCAATAATTAGATGAGCCCTGTGACAGACCGAAGCAATTGGTAAAGAGCCAAGTAACACGTATTCGGAGCTATCCACCAATACCCCGAAGGTGTAAAACTTGGCCACGTTTTTGAAAGCTGCCGGTTGTGAACACCACCTTGCCAATTCTACCTCCCAGCATGACCTGGGGGCGAATTACGACATACGATCCGTGATCGAATGCCAATTTTTAAATCACAATAACTTTCCAGCTTTTTAAAAGAATAATAATGCATAATTAAAACCTACCCGTAGTTTCATCCAATAACTCACGTATGACGTCGTTCCGAATTACCGGCTTAGAACTATTGATATTGAAAAATTCGCATTCGATCACGGAGCGTACGTCCGTCGTAATTTGACCAAATGTCTGCCCCATGCCCGGAAACACATTAAGAAAATGTGTTTACACTACCCCATACGCATCGCAACTGAACTGGTGTAAGTGGCTAAGCAACAGTAAAAGAGAGACAAAAGTTCATACGTGCACATGACTTATGGTTCAGTTATGCTTGCATAGCATGGCAATACATTGCATGGGTTCTGTCATTTTCGATATCTGTTAAATTGGTTTTACATGTATTCGATTATACAACGAATGGCAACCCAGAGCATGGCATAGAGGTCTGTTGAAGTTTGATCTCTATGTAACTTAACATACCTACTGTCAAAACTTTTGCTTTTGACGTTTAAGTTTGCGATAAAAAGACCGGGAAAACTAATTATGTATATCTACATTTTAGTAAAAATCAAATAAAAGCGCTGTTATGGAAGAAGAAAAGCTGATGGAATGTGTGCGAGCCCATGAAATTCCCTAAAAATTCGCGAGCAGCTGATTTTAAAGGGCTGTGCGTTGTGCGAAGTATAATCAAAATTTTCTTTTACATGCTGTGTATTGGCATGCTATGCTCTGCTATGCAAGCATAACTGGACCATTAAGAGTAGGATTGTCAATTCGCCTTTAAGAAACTGATAGAAACTTTCATTGAGAGCTGGGGAAGGCCTGGCAGCTATACCACATGCTATATACCTACTAGCCTAATTGCAGGTTCTTATGTTAGAACTGCTTCTCAAGCTACCAACTTCCCTTAGATTAGAGTGGGATCGCCTAGCCATAAGCATTACACCAAAACCGGAGATCTGTCAATTTAGTGAATGGCTGCAGAAGCTAGTGCAGATTGTGAACCTCACGTGTCTTAGTCTAGTCCAGGAATCGCGACCAGCACAAGGAAGGAATGAAGAGCGAATGAAATTCTTTCACATCAGAACAGTTAGCAGCCCAAACAAATCCGATTTACCCAGCCAGCAAAAAATCCATAAATGTATCCGAAAATGGAAGGAATTGCTGATATAAAACTTATTTTACATCGGTTTTCCTATTGCGTTTACAGTACTTTTCTATATCCGTTTTCCCACTAAAGTGTGCAAACCAAACGTATGTGTGTGAAAGTAGAAAAAACTTAAAACAAACTGACACATTTTCCCATTCGCTTTTTGGGTATTATTCTTACATTTTAGCATGCGTTTTCTATACGTTTTTGAGATACTTTTTCGATCGGTTGTCGGATGCATACTAGCACATACTTTTGGATCCGTTTTCCGGGGGGGAAGTAGGGAATTTATCTTGGATACGCAGATATTTCATATAGAGTATGTAAATTCCGGTACTTCTTCGACATTCGGGTATGTACCGCAAGGGAATACCGGAGTACCGGGTTCATCTACAAAATCTTTAAGTTCTCACAATTAACAGCTGCCTGGTGAAATTATTTGGATTGTTAAAAAAAATTCCAAAATTGTTTTTGTTTTTATTTTTCAAAATAAAAGAAAAATTGCACTTTTTTTCAGTCACATTAAATATGGTTGCCACATGTCTGCTGTTTAAATCAAAATTTGGTTAATTACTACAATCTGGTGAAAAATCAGCCTAACGCGACGTTAAGCTGACGATTTTCGGATGGGAAAACCCACCAAAAAATGTGCTCTCTGTAAAACGTACGTAGCTCTGCTGGCTGGGTACATACATATGTACCGAGGCACAGGCCATACGAGATTGTAGTCGTTTCAAGCAAATGGACGTGGAAGCGATGTGGAAGTTTGCGCGACAACGAAAGCTGTGCTTCAGTTGCTTAATGCGTGGCCATAGAAGCAACAGATGTGGACAAGAGCACAGATGCTGCACAACGAACTGCGCGAAGCTAGTCGGATGGAATGATGACCAGCAGTTGTGACCCATATGCGAGTCAGCGAAGAACTTCGCACTAAGTTCATGTTGCACATAACATACGGAGATGACGTGTTTGAGAGATTATCGTGCTGTTTTACTCGCCTGAAGAGGGGAAAACCTGGATGATACGCTTTCACAAGAACATTCAGCAGAATCATCATATATTGCGCGAAAGTGGGTGTCTCACTGTGGCTGAGTTAGAGACATCAGAATGCATGATTTATCGAGCGGTACAAAGAAGCACCCTCCCGGAAGAGTATGATGCACCGTTCGCAGGGAACCAACCTCCGCGCAACATCATGGAAGCTGGCATCAAACGTGGACGATGGTCGAATCGATGCTGCCGAAGCATTACTTTTTCTGGGTTGCAGGCTATTCTTCAGTTGGAAGACCACGTCACCAACTTAATCGTGAAGCACTATCACTCTGACGCCATACTTCAGAACGAGAAAACTATTGTCACTGAGATTTGTCAAAAGTTTTGAGTTCCCCATATCCCAGTAGCCGTGCAGTGGGCCGCTAAGGAATGTCAATCATGCAAAAAGGACGCATAATGGGACAGCTACAGATGATCGTCTGGCAACCTTTTTGAGGGCATTTTCTAATGTCGGAATTGATTACATCGAAACGTTTCTCGTAACGATGTTCGGCAAAGGGGATAGCGTTGGATAGGCTTATTTAAAGGCCTGACTACTCGTACCATACCTTTGAAGACTGCTAGGGATCTCAGTACCAATGCGTGCCTGCTTTGCATTCTCAATTTCATGTGCCGGTGAGTCCCCCAACTCGTATGCGTTCGGATAATGCTCCCAATTTGTGGAGGAAGGTGCCCTAAGCCCAGCATTGCTTCTGGAGAAGAGGGGGCTTATCAAATATCTCCTAGATTTGTATCGACACACTACGTGGTACCAGCCAGATAGCCATTGCGAATAGAAGACTTAGTTATACACCGCTCCAAGGGGCCAATTGGAAGGATCACACGAATATTTCCAGGAAAGGTCAATCAAGTACGAGTAGCGGCAGTAGAGGTATTCAAGCGACCGGCTGTTGCGGATAACCTTCGATTTTATGTGATTATTTGGTTTTCCCTTGTGTAACCCGGTCCTTGACGAAAAACTTAATGTAAAAGATAATGTAAACATTTGATTCATTGGCAACTCCTTTTCGCTTTGCATTGCATGATTAGTTTTTAAAACGGAGGCGAAGCCAAATGTGGTTTCTAAATAACACTGGTTTACAGCCAAAATGCACCAGAGACGCCATAGTGAAATTCCTATGTAAAATCACCTCCTTATTCCGAAAATCAAGGTTATTTTTACTTGAATGGTACCGTTTTTGAGATATTTACGATTTACCGTTATTTCAAAAAAACAAAAACTATGGCTCCACTTAATCGTGTATATCTCAAGAACAAATTGAGCTATTCGAAAACGGTTTAAAAAATTTGAAAGATTATAAACTTTGCTATAATCAGTGCATACAGCACTTTTTGCTAGGTCCTGCAGATACAAACATAGTGAACAATCATTACGGATTTTTAAAATTTTTTTTGTAAAAATATAAAAAAAATTGTACTTTGCGAGGAAGCATCTCGAAAACCTTTTGTTTTTTTGCAGATATTTTTTCCACCCTCTAAGCTCTGTTTTATTACAAAAAAACAAGCTATCAGTGAGCAAAATCGATGAACTAATACAAAAGTTATAAGCATTCAAGTAAATATATCCATTTAATGCTTAAGTACCCTACTGGTACATATGTGTTAGTATTCGTATATCAGTTAGTTAGCAGGTAGATTTTCGAAAAGTTATTAGATACAAAAAGATGAATTCAGATTTATGGCTATATATTCTCATGTAAATTTATGTAATACAGTAGAATCGCGAAAAAGTTAACCAAACCGTTCCAAGGGTGTTTTACTTTTCCGAAATATTAACTTTTCCAAAGGGATCTCGAATTTGAAAAAAAAAACACGGAAATAAACATAATTTTGGGAATATAATACGTTCAATTTATTTGCATGACTCACTTTTACTCGTAACAAAACAGAAACTTAGATTTAGTTTGTACTTTTTCACATTTTACATACATATATGTACATATTAATTTGTAAGGGCTGGTTTAAAGAAGCGGTCGAGACTTGTTTGTTTCTTTTCTTTTGTGTAATAGCTCCTGACAATTTTCGTGCGCATATTAATAAGATCTGATATCTGATTTGCATCGATTTGCCAATCGATTTCCACGAATACCTTCATCGATTTTTCTTAAAATCTCAGCTTTTTGATGCAAATATAATCTGATTTGCAAAGATTTTTTCTGCTTAGTTGATATTTTTTTACACACTAACTATAAACAACTGACAAGCTCAAACGTTCATGACAAACTACGTATGTACCAACCAACACCGACAATAATTTTTTACATACAAATTCGGGGAATACATAGCAATAAGGGGAATACCCGAGCTTGTTTTTCTTGCCAAACAAACGGTTGGGTTTGAAAAAATAGATAAGCTCGAAAAAGTTAACGAAAAGTTAACTTTTTAGAGCGGTACGTGGACGCTCAAAATCGGTCAACTTAGCCGAAGGTTTAACTTTCTCGCGAGTTAACTTTTGCGCGATTCTACTGTATATAATTTATTATAATATGTTTTTTTATTTACCCATTTCCGCATAGTTTTTGATTAAGTCGTTCACTATCATCTCGTAGTTAGGACTTTTGTGTTTGCCTAAAAAAGAAGTAACGACCTTTTCAAAAGAATCCCACGCTGCTGCCTCCACTGGTGACAATAGTTCTTTGAAATGGTTATTGGTCATCATTTTCCTTATTTGCGGTCCCACAAAAATGCCTTCCTTTATTTTTGCTTCTGAAATCTCTGGGAAGATTGTCTTCAAATGATGAAAAGCTTCGCCTTCTTTGTCCAAAGCCTTCACAAAGTTTTTGATAAGGCCGAGCTTGATGTGGAGCGGAGGTTGAATTATTTTTTCCTGCTTCATAAGTGGAGAGTATTTTATGTTATCTACCCCAACTTGAAACTCGATTCGTTCTGGCCAATCCTTTATGATGTAGTGGTATTGACGAGCTTGGCTATCCCATTTGCATAGAAAGCAACAGTATTTTGTGTATCCACTTTGTAGACCACATAGCAATCCAACGACTTTAAGATCGGCACATATTTTCCAATCATGTTCTTCGTATTTGATTAACTTGAGCAATTTTTGCATTATCTCATATGTTTCCTTCGTATTTACTGCATGCGCGATCGGGATAGATGGCTTTTATTTGCCAATATGCAATAATACGGCCTTTAAACTTAATTTATTGCCGTCTATGAACAATTGCCACTCTTTTGAATCATATGGTTCACCAAATTGTTTGAATAGACCAGCAGTAACAAACACTGTCCTCCTTCGTATAGTACTTGGAAAATTCTTCGTGACGAGTTCTATAATATGTTACCATAACATCGGATGAAACAAATTTAAATTGTTGCATTCGAGAGGCGTGTAGTTCGGCCTTTTCCTTTGACAATTCCAAATCCCTTATCCAATCATTGAGTTGTGTTTGTGACAAAGAATTTCTTTCGTTTTCCGTTTGAAATTCAGTACAACATGATGCCGCGTAATCAGATACTACTGTTGACAATGAAACTGGAGCCGGAACTAAAGTTAAATTTGATTCTGGCAATGTCGCTGTAGATACGCTCGCATAGGTTACTTTTCTGGACTTTCCAACCCCAAGTACTTTTGTAGTACAAATATAGCAGTCCGTTGAATGGCAAGTTGGTTCCCTCCACTTCATTGGTGTAATAAATTTCACACGTCGCATAAAAAGATAGTTTCAGAAATTAGTCAGCTATGCATTAAAAGGGAACAAATTCCTAATTTTTACAACGTACCTTTTTGTTCCGGTTTCCGAAGAAATCAATTCGACTCGGCATGTGGTGCACACAGTGTTCGGTGTCCATGGTTTTAGGCTCAATTCCAAAACACTTATAGTACTTTCAAAGGATTTCAAAACACACGTCTCATACTTTTAACAATAAATTGACCGCAGATGAAACAGAACATATCTGGATCATTTGTACACTCAAACTCTCGCACCCTTTTATTCATTTTTTATTTTTAAGTAAATGACGGGTTATAAACTGCAATTATAAACTGAACAGTATCCGGCGAGCCTTGCAGATATTATGAAGGAACAAGGCGCATGTACTCTTATTTATACTTAGATCCAGTAAAAATTCAAGCCTACCTAAACAAAAAGGTTCCCTAGTTCTACAAAGAAAACACTACCTGCCTCAAAAATATGCTCTTGTTTAAAATGTACCTAGGTTTGAGAAAACGACACTAACAGCTTTTTGTATCTAATAACTTTTCGAAAATCTACCTGCTAACTAACTGATATACGAATACTAACACATATGTACCAGTAGGGTACTTAAGCATTAAATGGATATATTTACTTGAATGCTTATAACTTTTGTATTAGTTCATCGATTTTGTTCACTGATAGCTTGTTTTTTTTGTAATAAAACAGAGCTTAGAGGAGGGAAAAAATATCTGCAAAAAAAAAAAAAATGTTTTCGAGATGCTTCCTCGCAAAGTACAATTTTTTTTTATATTTTTACAAAAAAAATTTTAAAAATCCGTAATGATTGTTCACTATGTTTGAATCTGCAGGACCTATCAAAAAGTGTTGTATGTACTGATTATAGTAAATTTTATAAGCTTTCAAATTTTTCAAACCGTTTTTGAATAGCTCAATTTGTTCTTGAGATATACACGATTAAGTGGAGACATCTTTTTTGTTTTTTGAAATAACGGTAAATCGTAAATATCTCAAAAACGGTACCATTCAAGTAAAAATAACTTTGATTTTCGGAATTAGGAGGTGATTTTAAATAGGAATTTCACTATGGCGTCTCTGGTGCAGAAAAAAAGTTGGAATTTGTGATCCAGTGTAATCATTAATTTTGTAGTTGTAAAAACTTTAATATTCACCAGGAAAAAAACACAGTGTCGGTTTGGGGCGTACATTTATATTCCAAAAGGTCAAATCCCATTCCAACTGATACTCCTTACAGCCTTAGATAAGATTCACATTTTTTGATGGGCATACATATAGGTATGTATTCAAATTGTCAACGTTCCTGCATTCACTTGTGTGTGTGAGGCCTTATTTGAAAGTGCCTTATTTTTTATAACTGCATCGCAATAAGCCATTTTCTCTCCATTTCGCACACATAAAAAACGAATTAAAACGTTGTAATTACTACATATGGGTGTTTCCATAGAATAGTCAACCATGGCCAAACTTTTAAAGTTGAAAAAAAAGGTGTACTTTACATCTATTCTTTTAGAAATAAACTTGAATTTAAATAAATCAAGGATAAAGAAGACTATATAAGCATATCTAACAATGAAACGTGTTCTGAACTTTGATCAAAGCAACAATATTTTTTTTAATCAATACCAACATTTGTGGATCAAATTTAACTATTAATGGGCGGAACGTTAAAATTCACTTTTACCACAAAATGGGCGCAGCAGCAATGTTCTTTGTAAAAAAATAAACTGAGATCAATTAAACATAAATTGACGGTGAATATTGAAATGACTTCAATGGCATTTATATGTCACGTGCGTCACGGCAAATTACCTTTTTTACTCAGTAGTTCCACATTGCAGAGAGCAAGTTTTTAAAAGACAAAAACTTTTATTTACTTAGTAGGCCGATTATAATGCAAAAGAGGCTGCGACATTTCAATCAACAGTTGACATATAATTTTGCATTAAAGTTTGTCGCGCCACGTCATCTGAAAAAAATTCATCGTGCAGAGAAAAAGGAAAGAAAATGCAAGAAGATATAGAGAAAAAGTAAAAAACGATCCTCTTAAATACGAAATAAGCCGGCTTAAAACCAAAGAACGAGCTCTAAAGTATAGAAAAAATCTTTTAAAACTGCAAAAAACTAATAAAAAAATATGGGATGAAAACAGAAATAAGAACCGCATGAGGCAGCAAGAGTATCGCTTAAAACAAAAATATAAAAATCAAGATATGAGTGGCAGTCTCCACATGGAGCGGAATATATACAAAACCAAGCAAACTTTAGGTAAGGCATTAAAAAAAGATAAAAATTCTTTACCAGTCGATCTTGAAAAACGAAAGGAAATCGTTAACTGTTTGTATAAAAAATATTACACTAAGGCAAAATTTCACAGTGCCGCGTTAACCTTTATTTAACTTTAAACCTTGTTTGGTAGTTAACCTACAGGTCAATAAAAATCCATTTCACAGTGGCAAGTTAACTTTCCAAATGAATCAGCTGATTTTTGTACCGAAGTATGGCATCTTGTTATAAACTGCTAACAAAAATAAATAATTAAAACAAAACAAAATTAAACAAGTAAGGAAAGGGCTGTCTTCGGCTGTGCCGAAGGCTTTATACCTTTCATGAATACGCATATCTTTTTTAAGTGTCCTACATGGCCAAACCACATTTATCGGAGCAATCGGTTATATGGAAGCTATATGTTATGTTACTCCGATCTGTATGATTTTCATTACACACATCACATTTATAATAAGTACCAACCTTGCAAAATTTTACGTTCCTAGCTTCTTAACTGCAAAATTTATAGCCCAAAACCCATTTATCGAAACTATCGATTATATGGGTGATTTTCACTACACACGTTACAAATATAATATGTACTAAACCTGCAAAACTTCGCTATCCTAGCTTTTTGATTGCAAGAGTTATAGGCCAAAACCCATTTATCGGAACAATCGATTGTATGGGAGCTATGCGTTGTATTGGTCCGATCTTACTGGTTCCGACGAATGATTAATATAATACAAAATGGCGGCTCCATACCAAATTTCATCTAGATATCTCTATTGAGGGACTAGTTTGCGTTCAAACAGACAGACGGACAGATGGACATGGCTAAATCAACTCAGCTCGTCGCCCTGACCATTTCGGTATACTTAATGGTGGGTCTATCTCTTCTTCTTCTCATACTTACAAACATCGGACCAAAGTTATAATACCATTTCATGTTCAGGAAAGGTATAAAAATGAGGAATCAGAAGAGGGCATCAAATTCTTCAAGCTTTGAAATTGAAAAACTTATAGGCATTATTGAGAAGAAAAAGCGCATTTTAGAATGTAAGAAAAGTGATCGTGTCGGTGTGGAAATAAAGGACAAATGTTGGGATGAAATATCCTCCGAGTTTAACGCCGAGCTAGGAACCGGGCGTTCCAAGAAAGTTTTGAGGGATAGTACCAAAATTTAAAAAAATCCCTCAAAAAAACCAAATCGGAAGTGAGAAAATCGTTGTATTCCACTGGTGGAGGCCCCCGAAATTTTTTTGATGTTCTTAATAGATACATATATATATCTACGGTCAAAATAATAGAATTACCGCAATTTTTGAGTTTGCAGTTTTTGCGGCCATTCAATTTTGCTCTAACAATATGTAAGTTAGAAATAGCTTAAAATTGTCCCCGAATTTACAGATTTTTTTTTGCAAACGGTGTTAGTGCTTTTTTTTCATACAAAAGTAAATTTAGTTCATGCGTTGTAACACCCTTGCCAAAAAAAATCTGAAAATTCATGGAAAATTTTAAGCGATTTCTAACTTGCACAAGTTCGAATAAAATTGAATGTCCGCAGAAACTGCAAACACAAAAGTTGTGGAAATTCAGACAGAAAAGTTTTAAATTTTTATGGATTTTATTGAAAGTTAAGTTAGCTATAATGAACGATATGAAATCTAATTTCACTTCTTTTATTTTGACCGTAGCTGTAATGTGTGTAATCCTTGTTATTATAAATTTAAGTTACAACCAGTAGCGCGATTCACTAACTTTTTTAAAGTAATTTGTCAACGATAAATTAACTTAACAATAATTTAAACAATTTTGTGATTCACTAACTGTTTTAACACAATTTGTCCACGATAAATTAACGTAACAATAATTTTAACTATCTATGCTATTCACTAACTTTTTGTCAACTCTTGAATCGTTAATTTATCGTAGTCGATTTGTAAATTGATATTTTATCACGTTATCCGTTGGTGTCGTTGAAATATTGGTTAAAATAAAAATAAATTAAAAACACATTTTTTGAGCAAGAAGTATTTCTATGTTTAAAAAAAAGTATTTATTTAAAAAAAAATATATTTAAAAAAAAATGTCTCCTAGTTATTGGTATCGAACTTGCGACGTCTATTTTGTTATCCAGACGCTTGTCATCTGCGCTACTGCGACACCAACGGCGGCGCTGGCAAATGCTGCACTTAACATTTAAGCAACGTTCTAGTCAATTTCGACTGAGATGCCACATGTCATCATTTTAAACAATTATTTAAACGTTATTGTTAAATCCGAGTTAGTGAATCGCACAATTGTTAAATTAAGCAGTATACGTTAATGTTAAAAATCTCTATTGCGAAATTGATAAAAGTTAGTGAATCGCGCTACAGGGTTCGGAATTATTCGTTTATAATTATTCAAGTATATACTTATAGTTTCTTACACATGAACCTGAACATTAAAAAAGCAAATTTAGATTCCTGTTCGCCAATACGAACGCATAAAAAAATCCCACATATCATATACCAGATGTATATACATACATGCTGCTTGCCATCACTGCATATACCAGCTGTATGTACATGTTGCTTGCCTTCACTGTATATACCAGATGTTGCGATCATTTTACGTAGCGGTATTTAGTGCAATATATTTGCGCAAAGTTGCGTTCCTTAACATCGCCTCAAAAAATCTTAAAATAATGCAAAACACATTTGGAATTGGCCCAAAATAGTCCCAAAATGGTCGGAAAGAAAACCCGAAAAAGTCTCATAAATATTCCAAATAGTCCCAAAAACAATCCCGAAATGAGTCCAAAAAAATCCCGAAAAAGTGCCAAAATTATCCCGAAAATTTTCTAAAAATATTCTCCAAAAACTCCCGAAACCAATCCCGAAATAGTCCCGAAGTAATCTCGAACGTATCCCTATACGTCCTTGAATAAATCCCACGCGCTCGGTATACCTAATATGCCACTCAAGATATGTACATGCATATGCATTCAATCGAAGTACATATATGTACATTATTCTGCACACAACAATCTTGTTCAGTTTAGAACAAGCATCGGCGCTTCATAGATCTTAAGATCAGACAAACATGTTACGCTCTTCACACAGACAAGTTGCGCTCCTTGCCTACCAAACCATTTAGTCGTCGCTGAACAAGTGGCAAAACAACATCGCGCATGGTTGTCGCATATTTGCGCAGCGAATGTGAAAAATATGTATGTACGTACGTATAATTGGCGGGAGTAGTAAAAATTATAGGGGTAGTATGTAAATAAAAAAAAACTTAATAAAGCAGTAAAATAAAAATTTTTTGGTATAATATGTTAAAAAAAAAAACTATGAATATTTAGGTATTTTTATGTAAATTAGCGGGGCTATTATTGGACAAACAAGTATAAAAAAATTGAATTAAAAACAAATGTTTAAAAATTAAGAAATTTTTGGGAAATATTCCATTAAACATTACCCAGCAAACACAACCTCTAACGTTAGAGAAATACTGTAGTTTTACATTAGAATTCTAATTTAGTTCTCTAATGTATCTCTAATCGAAAATCACGTTAGAGAACTAGGCTAGAGGACGATTAGAGAAACACTCGAATAGCGAAGATGCGTGTATTGTCAAGTATTGTATTTATAAACTAAGGTATAAAAACTTTGAATTTTATTCTCATTAGATATTTAAGCTTAAAACATGTCAAACATATTTAAAGCAATAAATTTATCGTCAATTTATCGAAATAGAATTAAACAAGAACAATTGGATTTCATTTCAGTTAGAAATTTGTCATTAGAATTTCACGTTAGCATTCGAATCGATAACTAACCTTTTTCTCGATATCGAGAACTAAGTCCCCTTTTTGTCGAGAATGCTATAATTCGCGATAGTTTCACAAATCGTTCTCTAACCATCTACCTTAGAGAATAACAATAGAATTCGAGTCGTTTTCTAATCGTCCTCTAACCTTAATGTTTGCTGGATAACAAGCGAATGACGCGAAAATCAATTGGTTTGAGCGATGAAAGCGCTCTCACTAATACGCATGCATTTACAAATCTGCCGATGCTTGCTCTATATAAACCAGACATGGGCGATGTGACTCAAACGAGCAGTTACTCTCAGCACACGTATTCTTACGCTCTTATTTCAGTCGCTATTGAGAGCGAAACAACCAGTTTGGCACTGTGGGATAATCAATATTTTCCTGCCAGTCGCGCTGCAGACAGCAACGAGGTAACATAGGTAGTCGGTATGTTGATATTTTTTTATGTCCTAGTATATTTTTGCCCCATTTTTTTCGAAAAACATATTATCTCTCTCAATACCCTTATATTTCTCAAAGTCTTTATAGTGCCTCCTAAAATTATATTCCCGGGTCCCCTTTACACAATAGACATTGCACATTACCCAAGGCATCGGAAATCATAAAGCAATATTTGTCATTCATTTTGAACAAACACATAGGTACGCGCATAAATAGTATCATAAAACAATCAACCGGCGCACGATGTTGCTTCGCTGTTGTTTGTAAATCAACTGACTGCAAATGTTCTTTGTCCCATGGTAGCCACTTTACGCTCGCGGTTACCATACAAGCTTACATTTCATTTGCCCACCTTTGATATAAACATACGGTTATGCTACACTCTAACCAATAATGGTAGTACTTATGAGGTATGTACGTATATATCATAAATATATATATATATCACCTCTTTCAGAATATATTCCCATATATGGAAGCAAATGTAGTGTTTAAGATTTTCTCAAAAACGCTTCAGAGGACAATTTTTTTTGAGGGCCATGATTCCATTTAGCGTATGTTCTGATAAAGTAACGCCAAAAATACTTGGATACGACTTTGATGTAAGGATCGTTTCAGGCGCTCCGCGGCTTGATATCTGTCAATTTAAATTTTTTTATTTTAACTATACTATCACCGGGTTCTGAAGCGTGCGTTCAGTTTGAAGTACGAGTGACTATGTCACCGGGAAAGCTTCAATGTCGAGAGGCTTACTTAAAAGTCCATCGCAAAATACCAAAATTTAAATTATTTTTTCGTATATTTCGATCCGTGCGCCACCAATCGGATACGTTTTTCACTAAACATTGGGTTTTTAAGAATGTGTTGAAGTCTCTTGCTTAACATTTATCACGACAAACGCGCCACCCAGCCGCATTTTTATTTCCAAAAACTATTTCATTAAAAGGCCGAGTTGTCACACATCCAAAGAATTTAGGAGATGCACCAACGCTTTAGCTATTTAAATACATACATAGGTACCATATCCCTGTAAAAAACGTTGAAGCATGGGAGTACTCCAACACTTATCCTCATTCATACAAAAAGGTGGTCCAACTTATATGGCCATGTCCGGTGATTGAATCACCTAATCCATGTCAGAGCACGCCGCTGAATAATCTATGGAGCACCTACGCAAGAATACTTTGAAAATTTTGCCAAAAGATTACTCTTGAGAGTACTCTGCAGTAAAGCGAGCGAGGGAGTAGGTGTTCCTTTTGAGGACCACCTACTCATTCCCACAACAGCCGGTTCTACGTACCGGAATGACCCGGGTTTTACCCGCCCAAGGGCTGTTATTTCAGTGTAACCCTGTCCAATTTGTCCAGTCCCACTCCTAAATTGTCATCCTCTGAGCAATCCCTTGCAGCAGGGTTGCTCCAATGACTCTTGCTACGGGCTGGTATCGAATCCAACCCCGGACCAAGAGGCTGGATCTGCTGCGTCTGCTGGAAGAAAATATATGTAAAACGTTCACATTCCGTTCAATGCAGTAAATGCAAGAGATGGTTGCATAGATCTGGATGCTCAGGGCTTAACCCTGCCATCCCCAGAACCCGTACTTTTTTTAGTACTTTTGAGGTACCATGTTGTTCGCGCGAGTTACGTTTACCTCACAGGGGTAAACAGGGTGCAGGAGGAATTTAGCGAATTACAGCGATTCTCTATTAAATAATTGAACAACCACCGTTTTACATCAAATATTTCTTTATTGAATTAAACGGTCTTAAGTCTACACCGGGACACTTCAGAACGGACGGAGGTATTAGCGGCAACTGGCTTTACAATTTCCAACTCCGTCGTTCCTAACCCATAATACATAGCTATAATTATACATACATAGCTATGCTCCAAAAATATATGAATTATTCTCTTAGCCTAAAACATACATAACCTAACGTACATAAATGCACATACATATATATATGTATGTCTTCATCGTCCAGCCCTATTTGCTTACTCAGCATTCCCACGGATTTTGTAAGCTATAGCATTCAAGTATACCAGGCATACTTGAATGCTTATGTAGGTGTGTATGTATGTATACACAAATGAATATGTGACAATCAGAAACCTACTTGGCTTTTGATGTCTATAAGTATATATAAATATATATGAAATTAAGCCAGACTACATTGTTGCTGGCAGCAATAGACTTATTGCAAGCCTAACTATTTATTTATACAAAATGTGGAATGCCGAGTATTAGATTTCTTAAATTTTCCCAACAAGAGACCAAGACTCAAAATATACTTGGTGTCTTGTTAGGTTTTGTGGGTTGTGGGCCATTCCACATAACTCCCCCACGGTTTGAGTAAGAACACTCCTGAGTTCTTTTACTACTTCCTTCTTTTGGAAGGATCTCTACAAGTGCGATCTCTTCCTTTTTAGGGCTTGGACTTTCTTGTACAATTCTATTAGTTATTTTGAAGTTTCTTCTTTTACAATATAATGCCGTTAACAATATTGTTATCATCAAAATTATTACAATATTTATGCCATATGAGACATTTTTGTGATATACAAGTTCTTCTAATTTTTTTGTATTTTCTACTTCCTTTATATTAATTTTTTCGAATTTCAGTTCATTATAAGTCTGTTTTAACATTTTAGCTGGATAATAAAATTTTTCTGTAAATTCGACTTTTCGATTTTCGAAAATTTGATCATTTATATTTAATTCACAATTTGCATAATGCACCAAGTAGTTTCCTTTTATTTTTAATTCCCTATTGTCACAATTTTGACTTATTTGCTCTTGGTGTGCATTTATTATTAACAATGTATCATCTTCCAAAGTATTTATTTTGGTTTTGTTATTGAATCTAAATATGCAATCATTTCTGAATATGCAGTGTTGGCTTCTTTTTAAATCTTTAAATGCTGTATCTTTTCTATATTCGAAATTTTCTTTATTTATTGTTACAATTAGTTCCTTTTCTGTTTCAACTTCTAAATTATTTTTATTTGGCAAAGGTACCAGCAATTTCAAATCTGTTTGTATGTAAGTGTTCGGAATTTTTATTGCAATCACAATGGATTGGTTTTTATATGCCAACACTCCTATTTTAGATAATTTCAATTTATAAAAATCTATTTTGAATATGTAATTTATTTCATCCTTCGTTAAAATTCCCGGATGAATTAAATTGTACTTGGCTGCCGCTATATTATTCTGTATATCATCTATTTTATCTTTAACAAATCTTATTTTATTTATTATATCATTAAATAGCAGTTGGTTAAAAATCTCCGCATTTTGTTGGCTCATATTTTTAAAAAGTATATTAACCTTTTTCCTATCTTCTACTATGGCATCCCTGATCAGATGCAGAGTGTCATTAAACTGCTTATTTATTAAAATTTGCTGATTTAAATTATTAATTATGTTGTGGTCATTTTTCTGTTGGACCTCCAGATAGCCCAATATTTCCTGCCTATCATCGTCATCCATTAATCCGAACAGCCAATTATAAGTTGTTCCAACAAAATTAATTAAACCCCTCTTATTTCTAATAACCTTTTCTGGTTGTATTGTTTTTACCCTAGACTCTAATACTTCTAATTCATTGAGGAGGAACCCCTTTCCTTTAAAGGCACCTCCCTCAATGTCCTGCCTAATTTGATGCAATACATCCAGAATTTCCTGTGGCTGTATTACATGTAATATGGTAGTGGTCTTATTAACTATTTCTACCTGACCCATGTGGATCATTGTGTATCCTGCTTCATCCAGTATTGGTGTCACTTGAAGGTGTCCCTTTACTAGCCCTTCAGCCCACCTCATCTGGGCTACCAACATCAAAATCATTATGGAAAACATAATCTGAAATGGCAACAATAATAAACTACATGTTACCTCACCATCAGTTATACGAATTACAAACTTATAATGTATTCCTATGACTACACCTATTTAGCTAACTGTCTTATTAATAATTTTTTTTTTCACCTTCTTTCCTTTTTTTTCCTTCTATGTATCCCCATTATGAGCTATTGTACTAAACCTATCATCATTTTCGTTAGGGGTGGAATCCTGTATTCTAGCAAATTTTTGTGGTCTTTTTATGTTAGCACTATGAACATTTTGCAATGGATTAATCCTGAAATATGGTTGATCCTTATGCCTTACCCTTTTGTAATTTTTGATGGGTCCTGTTTCTCTATTTTCTATGTATTCTTCCCTATTTCTATTATGTTTGGCTATTGTTTTTTCTTTTACTATTTTTATTCTATCTTGCAATGTGGATGGACAAAGGTTTTCCTTTGCAAATCTGGGAGAACAGTTGATGGTTGAATGATGCCGATCATTATAGTTCGCTATAACGATCTGCATTCTCATTTCTGTTGAGAGACTCGGGTCATCAATTCCTGTTAGTTTTTCCAACAGGGTTGAGTGGAGCCTCTCAATATCTGCGTTGCCTGTGTGATTATTAGGTTTGGTAAGGTGGACCTCAATGTTTTCATCTTTTAAATATTTTATTAGTTGCTCTGCTCTAAATTCATTATCCATTATAATCTTTTTTGGTTTTCCAAATTTTGCAAAATGTTCCATTATTATGGTCTTCTTGGCTCTCCAATTCCTATCAGTTATTGTATATGCCGCCGCAAATTTTGTTAATTTATCAATGGTTGTAACAAACGAATGTTTGTTGAAGTGAAAAATGTCAATATGTATTATTTCATTTTTGGCGGAGGGTGTCTCAGTTAGACCAAATACAGGTTTAATTGGCTTTCTGTCGTATTTAATTTGCTGGCATTTTTCACAATTATTTATTATTAACTGAATATGTTCCCTAAATTTTGGATAAAAAATCTTATCTTTCAATGTGTTGTACGTTTCACTAATGCCACTGTGCATAGATTCAACACTGTGATACAACGAAATTTGTTTATGCAATTCTTCCTCCTGCAAGATTTCTGTTGCTCTTTTCGTGCACTTTATAAATTGCAACTTACTATTACAAGAAAACATGGACATCAACAGCAACTGTATTCTGTGATAATCATGTTCTTCAACTTCCGAAAAAATTCCTACTTTACCATTTCTAACGTTCCTCTCCAATACATTCCTCAATGTATTCTCATTATCTCTTGGGTTTACTTCGATAATTTTTCTACCATGTACCGTACTAACCTCGACTTGTGGGCTGTATGTTATTATAATTTGTGTTTTATATTTATTAACAATTTCTTCCTTAATCACAAAGTGATCCAACAACTCCTCTTCAGCCGAATGTATCGTGTCAGACATCTCCAAATTCGATTCTTGATCATTGTTTTCATCGATTTTCGGAGAGTCTTCTATTCGGCTTAAAAAGTCTGCTACGACATTATTTCTACCTTTTACATATTCTATCTCGTAGTTATATTCCTGCAGTTTCAAAAGCCATCTTTGGTGGCGCTGCGAAAATTCTTTCCCTTTGTATTTATTATTCAAATACATAATTGGGCAGTGGTCAGTAATTATTTTGAATTTATTACCATATATGTATGGTCTGAAATATGTAATTGCGTAAATAATTGCCAGAAACTCCTTATCGGTAGTGGCATACTTTTGCTCATGATTATTTAAAGTTCTGGAAATATAGCACACTGGCTGGCCCTGTTGTGACAATATTGCACCAATGGCGTAGTCACTTGCATCTGTTGTGATTGTAAATTCCTTATCATACTCTGGGTATTTAAGGATTGGATGGGAAGAGATGAGAGATTTGAGATTCTCAAAGCTCGATATGTATTGTGGGTCATTAGGGTTTATTTTACACCCTTTTTTCAAATATTTAATCATTGGATATGCTATTTTCGAATAATCCCTAATGAACTTCCTATAGTATCCTGTAGCTCCCAGAAAGCTCTTGAGTTGTCTCTCTGTTCTAGGTACTTTCAAATCCAAAATCACTGCAATTTTTTCTTTATTGGGCTTTATACCTTCTTTAGTTAAGGTGTGCCCCAAAAATTTTGTTTCTTTCCTTAAGAAACTGCATTTATCCGCCTGAATCTTCAAATTGTGCTCCTGCAATTTTGAAAAAATTTTATCTATGGAACTCAGATGTTCCTCCAATGAAGTGGAAAATATCAAAATGTCATCTAAATAAACAACACATATCTTGTTAATGTAATCCCTCAGTATGTCATTCATAAGCCTTTGAAAAGTAGCCGGGGCATTTTTCAACCCAAACGGCATTCTAACATACTCATATAAACCCAATGGGGAAACGAAAGCTGTTTTTTCGATATCCTTAGATGCCATTAAAATCTGGTGGTAACCCTTTGCGAGATCAAGAGTGCTAAAGTACTGTGCTTTGCCCAACTTGTCCAAGATTCCATCGATATTTGGCAAGGGATATTTGTCGTCGATAGTTATCTGGTTCAACCTTCGATAATCAACAACTAAACGAAACTTCCTGTTTCCCGACTTGTCATCTTTTTTCGGCACTATTATAATAGGAGAGCTATACCTACTCCTACTCTTTTGAACTATACCCTGTTTTTCCAGGTCTGTTATTTGCTTAATAGCTTCCTCTTCATGTTTCGGAGGTAACCGATAAATTTTTGAATTAATCTGCTGGTTTGTAGTTGTTTTAATTTCATGCAGCACTGTTTTTGTGTTTGTTAGGGTGTCCCCCTCTTTATATATTAACTTTTCATACTTTTTGAGCAACTTTTCGACCCCTTTTCGTTCATCTGATTTTAGATGATCGAGTTGAATATTTTGTAATTCCCCCGAATCCAATGCATAAACCTGTTCCTGCACTGTTTTTGAATAAAATGGAATCTTGACTCCACTTCGGAGCACCATTTCTTCTTTTTCTATGTCTATTAATTTCACATTCTTTAAAATGAAGTCGTTTCCTAATAGAAGGTCATATGGCTTATCGAAGTCCATTTTTAACCATCTCATTTTGGCATTGTCACCACATTGAAATTCTAATGGGCTAGGGGTGCTAACTCTTTTGTTTGGTCCTTTTACAATGCCGCTCAATGTACTAACCATTATGTTTTTCTCTTCGATTACTGGGAGACTATATTTATTGAAACTTTCCCCCTTCATTATACTTATGGTAGATCCCGGATCCACCAACGTCAGCCATTTTTCTTCGAAAAGTGTTAATATTATAAAAATTTTGTTCTGATTTTCCGAGGCTAGTTTAAAAAAAAACCTTCGGTTGAATTTGTTTCTTCCGCTGTACTAGCGGCATCTACTTCCATGGGTTGTGGCCCATTTGAACGTCTCGTCTGTTGAGACGCATTCTGCCTATTTGCCCTGCTATTGCTGTTACTAGTTCCAGCATTATTGTAATTATTGTACCTATTCGTGCCATTATTACTGTTGTATCGACCCGACTCATTCTGCGGTCGATTACCTTGAGGGTTATTCTGTCTATTTGGGTAATTGTGCTGACCCGATTCCCTATTGTTATACTGTCTTGACGAATTCGTCTGCCAATTATTATTACTTTGGCTCGAATTAAGGCGGGAACGATTACTATATCGTCCCGAGTTGTAATTATCTCTGCTGCCATTATGGTATGCAGAGTTACCTTGCCTTGGGGAAAAATTATTTTGCCCCTGGCCTCTATTTTGTTGGTGAAAATTATTATTTCCCAACTGCCTACCTGGATTTCTATTTCCAGAAACAAATTGTGGATTCAGATTTCCTGAATCCAGCCCTATAAAATTGTATATACAGGTTGCCATTTCTGGCCATGCCACTATATTTCTGGCTGAGCAGGCAAACGAGCCTGCTGCCAGTTGTTTAACCCTCTGTATTAGCATACCGCATAAAATTTCCTTGAGCATGCTACCGTTTTCACTCAATACTCCCAGCTCGGTAATGCTATCTATAATATCTTTTGTTTTCCTACTCAATTCTAATATAGTGGAAACCCTTAAATTTGTGATGTCATTAGTAATCGACATCTGGTCTTTAGATGACCTGAAGTGCTGTTTGAGCTTTATCTTGCATTGCTCCCAGTCCTCCGGCTGACTCAGAGCGAGAAAATTCTTTGCAGACCCCGAGATCTTCAGGTCATATACGACCCGGTATACTAGCTCCTCTTGGCCAGTATACTCCCCCAGGATCCTATCTATACTTTGTATAAATGAGGGCAACTTCTTAGTGCTGCCCTCGAAGGGTTGCAAATATTTTAAATCTTTTTCCACCCTTTGTCTAAGGGTGGTTCTGTGGTGAGCAGCATTTTGCTGCAACAACTGTGTTATAGCTGTCAGGCAATTCTCTATGCTTGCCATTTTGCACTTTGGGTTAAAGGAAGTCCAACAAAAAATTAGGGACAAACCCAAAAAGGGGAGACAAAAAAAAACACAGGTGATGATAAAAATAAATTCAGTTATTAACCTACAAAATGACACATTCGTCCACTAATAAAAAGCACCTTTAAGGAGTTTTCTCCGACAAATTAAGTGTAATAATAGTTTAAATCCTATATTTTCTCTTTACTGAGAAATGTGCATGTTTACATGCATATATTTATTCAAATACAATGTTTATCTCCTTCTTCATTTTCAATAAAATAGTTGAAAACGTCACAGGCCAACGACAAAAAAAAAGAAAGCCAAAAAAAAATCTACGCAATGCTTAGCCTATGTATATCACACTTCTTCTTTGCCGCTCCTCGGCCCCTGTCAGTTGTTTCTTTTTTTCCTCTTACCGGTTCGCTGCGCTGCCACAGATATTTCCAATATTATCGGTTTATTCCACTTCCATATGCTCTGCAGCCGGTCGCTCCACTTGTTTGTTTCCCGTTACGTATTCCACTTTCCGTATGCCGCTGAAATCCTGCGTTGAGTTGCCGCCCTCCTTATGTTTTGTTTTTGTTTTTTTTTTTTTAATTGTAACGTTTCCAATTGCTGATGTTATTAATTTTTCCGTTTTCTTATTTATTTGGTTGTTCTGCACATTTTGGGACTACCCTTTTTTCTTCTTTATTTGTTTTTCACTGATTAACCGATTTTTGTTCTTCTTGCTGCTGCTGTTGTTGTTTTAGTTGTGAGCCAAATTTTGTTGTGAATTTTGTTTGTTAAATTTTGAGAACTAACAGAAAATCACTTTTTTGTTGTACTTGTAACTGAATATAATGCAATTGAGAGTCTTTCTTTTTATTGAGAAAAAAAAAAAAATTTTTAATTTTTGATCCGATCCGATTTCTTCTGTAGGTTTCCGCCGCGACTGCGCCAGTTACGTTTACCTCACAGGGGTAAACAGGGTGCAGGAGGAATTTAGCGAATTACAGCGATTCTCTATTAAATAATTGAACAACCACCGTTTTACATCAAATATTTCTTTATTGAATTAAACGGTCTTAAGTCTACACCGGGACACTTCAGAACGGACGGAGGTATTAGCGGCAACTGGCTTTACAATTTCCAACTCCGTCGTTCCTAACCCATAATACATAGCTATAATTATACATACATAGCTATGCTCCAAAAATATATGAATTATTCTCTTAGCCTAAAACATACATAACCTAACGTACATAAATGCACATACATATATATATGTATGTCTTCATCGTCCAGCCCTATTTGCTTACTCAGCATTCCCACGGATTTTGTAAGCTATAGCATTCAAGTATACCAGGCATACTTGAATGCTTATGTAGGTGTGTATGTATGTATACACAAATGAATATGTGACAATCAGAAACCTACTTGGCTTTTGATGTCTATAAGTATATATAAATATATATGAAATTAAGCCAGACTACATTGTTGCTGGCAGCAATAGACTTATTGCAAGCCTAACTATTTATTTATACAAAATGTGGAATGCCGAGTATTAGATTTCTTAAATTTTCCCAACAAGAGACCAAGACTCAAAATATACTTGGTGTCTTGTTAGGTTTTGTGGGTTGTGGGCCATTCCACATAACTCGCGCAAGTGCGTCCCGCGGTTCTCGTCGCTCCGACGCACACACACCGCACCTAACATCATCAAATTGCCACAACAGTGGCCCGGTCTCCACGACCTGCAGCCTTGCTGCTCCCGCCTCACCTCAGTCCCCACTCTCGTCCCCCCCTACTTCCAGCATGCACGTGGGTCAGGAACATAACCTCCTCGTACCTTTCACCACGTGCACTGTTTGTCGGCAAAGACCATATACGCCTGCGGCATCGGTTAAGTGCAATAACTGCCTTGGCCTGTGCCACATCCATATGTGCTCTGGGCTCGCAAACAGGACCCTTTGGACGGATGCATTCATTGCCCCTTGCTGCAGTACTCAGCCGCCCTCCACGCCACACAACATCGGCCAAGGCGCGCTGAACCCTAGACTGCGTCACAGCTTGGTACTAAGCCCACCTCCATCTAGGCAGCCGCATCCGTCCCTTACCCCCAGCATGCCTCCACCCTCCCTCCCGACACACTTCAAAATCCTACAGCTGAACTGCAACAGATTAGCTGGAAAGATCGCGGAGATAACAGACTTTATGAAGTCGAACAACATTAAACTGGCCGCCATTCAGGAGACCAAACTGAATGCTAACTCGGACTTACGTACTCGAGATGGGTACAATGTACATAGGAAAGACCGTCCCAGCGGTTGTTGTTGTTGTTGTTAGCAGTGCTTCGCCCTGCCCAAAGGGCCAGAACACTCCTAGTTGTCATCGGGCTCTTCTAACGGAAGTCCAAGGAAACGCGCTGTTTCAACAGGGTTGGACCAAAGTGATAAGGGAGTTAGAAGAGTATGTTCCGAAGAACACGAAAAGAGATGTTGCGTGTCGTGGGGGGCCATACCGCATGCAGGGCATGTGTTTGGTATGGTAGGGTTCAGTCTGGACAAATAGGAGTTCAGCCTATTGCAATATCCAGACCGAAGTTGAGCCAGCATGACTCTAGTCTCCCTCGGAAGGACACGTTCTTCCTCAGCAAGAACGGGTGGTTGGGCACCAATAACGGGGTTCACAGGCCGGGATCTGAGGGATCTGTCCACCGACTCAGTGTGGAGGTCCTTTAGGGCCCGCCTATGGTCCCGCAGATCAAACGGCAACGAGATGTGATGCCGGATCTCATCATAATGCTTCCGGAGATGCTTCCTTATGTCTCTAGGGGGCGGAGTTTCATCCAATAGGTGTCGATTTGGATGACTGGGACGGTGGCAGTTCAGAAGGAACTGCCTACTTAAAAGTTCCGCATGCTCGCGAACGTTGAGCATTTGAGCCTCCTGGTGGGAATGAGACTCAGGAGACATAAGCAAACAACCCGTTGCAGTTCTGATGGCGGTGTTTTGGCAGACCTGCAATTTCCTCCAGTTGGTGTCGTGAAGGTTAGGCGACCATATGGGCGCAGCATAATCAATAACCGGTCGGCCAATAGCCTTATAGGTGACCAGCAACGTTTCTTTGTCTTTGCCCCAAGTACTGCCGGCGAGTGACTTGAGGATCTTGTTGCGGTTTTGTACCTTTGAAGCTATTGCGGTGGCATGATTAGCGAAGGTGAGGCTATTGTCGAATGTAACCCCTAGAATTTTGGGGTGGTTGACAGTAGGTAGTGGAACACCATCTACGTGGACATTCAACTCCTGCCCCATCTGCGCAGTCCACGTGGTGAACAACGTCGCCGTAGATTTAGTCGGGGAAAGAGTCAGGTTCCGCTCTGTGAAGAAGCAGGAAAGGTCGCGCAGGTAGTCATTCAGTCTCGTACAAAGTTCGTCTGTCGAAGGTCCTTTGCCCGTGGCCATCACAGTGCAGTCGTCAGCGTACGAAACGATGGAGACCCCCTCTGGTGGGGGAGGGAGGCTCGAGATGTAGAAGTTAAACAGAAGGGGTGAAAGAAAACCACCCTGCGGAACCCCTTGTCTAATTCTTCTAGGTCTACATCTCTCGTTTCGAAACTGCACTGACGCCAGCCGACCGTTCAAGTAGTTAGCGGTCCACCTTTTTAGGCCGGCAGGAAGCGGTGTCTCCTCCAGGTCTTCAAGGAGTGTGGCGTGGTTGACCGTGTCGAAGGCTTTCGACAGGTCAAGTGCCACGAGAACCGTCCTGTGGTTTGGTTGGTGTTGGTTCAAACCGAAGTTAATCTGCGTCGTGATGGCGTTCAAAGCTGAAGTTGTGCTATGGTTTTTACGGAAGCCATGTTGATGATTGGCCAGCTGCAGGTTTGCAGTATAATATGGGAGCAGAATAGCCTCTAACAACTTCACTACCGGCGAAAGGAGAGATATCGGACGATAAGAGTCTCCTTGATTTGCCGGCTTCCCAGGTTTTAGGAGGGGGACCACAGTCGCATGTTTCCAGATATCTGGTATAACGAAGGTGGATAGTGAGAGGTTGAATAGAGCCGCCAAGTACTTGTGCCCCTCGTGGCCTAGGTGTTTCAGCATCTTCATGGCAATTCCGTCGGGTCCGAGTGATCTTGAAGGTTTGGCCCTCTTTATAGCTTCCTTGACCTCTGCAGCGGAGACGACAATGGGCGCGGCTGTGTGTTTGTGTTTGTGCGCGCGTCGGATGGCTTTTCTCTTAGCCCTATTCGCAGGAGAATGCAGTATAAATTGCCTACAGAATGCGCTCGCGCACTTCCTGGGGTCCGACTTGACGTTATCGCCGAAAGCAATGGCGACCTTGTCATTGTATTTGGTCTGGTTGGATAGGGCCTTGACTGTCGACCATAATTTGCCGACCCCGCCGGAGAGGTTGCATGACTCTAGCTGTTCTTTCCACTTCATCAATTTATGATCATTGACAGTCCGACGGATTTCTGCGTTGAGATCCTTTATTCTTGGATCTGCGGGGTTCAAGAATCTCACTTGGTCACGTTCTCTTGCCATTGCCGCTGCTTCCGCAGGGAAATTCGGCCGAATTTCCGGGATTCTGCCAGCAGGGATGAAGCGGCCAGAGGCTGAATCGATGACTTTGCGAAACTCTTTCTCACCTTTGCATACGTCCGTCGGTGTGGGTAGGTCAGCGAAGGAGTGCTCTGTAAAGTCCGTGAAGCGGTCCCAGTCCGCTTTACTAAAGTTAATGTACGTTCGTTTTTCTGTCGTTATGAAGTCGGACGGTCGTTCGATGTCTAGTAGGATGGGTAGGTGGTCAGATGCCAGTGTAAGCATAGGTTGCCAGTTAACGTGGTTGATAAGGCCCGCACTTGAAATGGAGATGTCTGGCGAACTGTGGCAGTTACCTGCCACCCTAGTGGGGGCATCTCCATTCAATGTACAGAATGCCGAATTGTCTATTTGCTCTGCGAGTGCGTGCCCTCTGCTATCTGCTGGCAAATTGGAGTGCCAGAGATCGTGATGTGCGTTGAAATCACCTAAGATGAGGCAGTTATCGCCCCTTAGCAACGCACTAATATCAGGGCGATAATCACGGGGACAGCACGTAACAGGGGGAATGTATATATTTAACACTCGCAGGTCGACGTCGCCTGTCCGGACTGCTATGCCCTGGCATTCAAGGGTAGAGTCCCTGGGGTCAACGTCAGGGGAAAACAGATTATATTGTACAGTATGGTGTGTAATGAATGCGAGGCCGCCCCCATGACCGCTGGGACGGTCTTTCCTATGTACGTTGTACCCATCACGAGTACGTAAGTCCGAGTTAGCATTCAGTTTGGTCTCCTGAATGGCGGCCAGTTTAATGTTGTTCGACTTCATAAAGTCTGTTATCTCCGCGATCTTACCAGCTAACCCGTTGCAGTTCAGCTGTAGGATTTTGAAGTGTGTCGGGAGGGAGGGTGGAGGCATGCTGGGGGTAAGGGACGGATGCGGTTGCCTAGGTGGAGGTGGGCATAGTCCCAAGCTGTGACGCAGTCTAGGGTTCAGCGCGTCCTGGCCGATGTTGTGTGGCGTGGAGGGCGGCTGAGTACTGCAGCAAGGGGCACGTTCTGTGCTCCCATTGGATTGTGGGTGGTAAGGTGGGGATTTTGAGAATTCTATCGCATTACTTTTGCAAAAATCTATGAAAGCTTTTGAAGCGAACGGGGGCCCATTGTGCTTAGACATACGTCCTCGCCAACGCCTTCATTCGAACTACTCCAACTCGTAGTTTCCGGCAATGGTAGTCTGGACAGTGCGTCCGCATGACAGATTCGAGATCCTTTTTTGTATTTAGTTGTGTAATCGTTGATGGACAGAAAAATTTCCCGTCTCTGTAACCTATTTTCCGCCATTACTGGTAGGTCTTTCCTGTCAGAAAAAAATTCTCTGAAATTCTGGTCACTCTCAATCGTAAAATGTAATCCATACAAATACTTGTGGAACTTCTTCACTGTTAATGCAATCGCCAGTGCTTCACGATGAACCTGTGAATAGTTCTTTTCAGCATCTTTCAACGTGCTGGAAACAAACATAATAGGGCTCCCTTCGCCATCCATCACATTTGACACACTGCACCTACCCCATATGGACTTTCGTCACAAGTCACAATGCATTGATCTCATTACATCTCATTGCATGCATTGATTATGCCTAATATCAAAATTTTTTCAAAAATCGTAAAAATTCGACTAAATTTCGACTTTGGCCAGCTATTGCTCAGCGATGGTTTGACTTTTCCCTACATATTATACGTCGTTAGCGTATTTAAATTTCCTTTCGTCGCTTTTTGGCGAAACGATTTTTTTAATTACATAAATGAAATGATACCTAAAAAAACACAAAATTACCGATATCTCGAAACTTAAATCAATCTTAAAAAACGGAATGCAGATTCGGATTCAGCGTCATAAATTGACTTTAAAACCACTTTTAGTTGCCCAGACCCAAAACCGTTTATACTTGTGTTATTAAAAATGACATTTTGTTAGAATCTTTCGTTATTTTATTCAACGACAGCAGGCGATTTAATCTGGCCACATATAGGCGGAAATCGTCACCTAATGTAAATTCTTCAACTGAACCAATTCACCAATTTTGTTTTCTTATGCTTGGTTTTCATTAGGTCAAAATGACTGACCACAAAAACTGACTTAACTGACACTATGGCGATTTAGTGTCAAATGTGTTTTCATTACGACTTAAAAACTGACAGGAAGTCGATAAAGCAGAGCGTGTCAAAGACTGACGTCAAGTTATGGTGTCAGTCGATTGCCATGCCGTTTTCACTACTGATGCCCAACGTGAAGAAGTCAGTTGTTCGACAAGCTACTCCACTATCAATTGTAGGGTCGGGAGTTCCCACCCCAACTTTTGTTAAATGTTTTTTAACTTTTTACTAACTTTTCTTTGATTTTTAATTGCAAATATTATTTTTATAGGCATGAATATAACGTAGCTGGCCAGAAACAACATGTTGGCAAATCTATTTCATTTGACTCAATTCGTTTGTGGAGTCGGGTTCGCACCCCAAGTTGTGTTAAATTTTTTTTTTTTACTTTTTTATTTTTCTTTTATTGGTTTGTTTCTTAATTCTGTAATATTATCCTTTTCTGGTCAGCCAGCCGGCTGTCCAACTGAAATTCGGTCGTTTTCACACGACTGTAATTTAATTTGACAGTGAATCGTCAAAAGTGACTGCAAACGCAATTGAAACTGTATGCCAGGCTGTTTTCATTACTTTGACAACATTTGACGGCATATATGAACAAGTGAAAACTAGGCATTAGTGAAAAAAGTTATCGCTATCACAGTTCATATATTTTGCTAGTATTTTCTTAAAAAATGGTAGTCAATAAATCGAATTACACCAGGACAGTTTTACACTTTCTTCCCATTTAAGCTCTGGATCACGGTTCAATTAATTAATTTTAATTATAAAACGCACGCGGTTTTCTTTTATCTCGTCGCCAAATTAATATGTATTTACCGCAGTAATAAAGTGGAGACTGTGGAGGTTGGTGTAAGACTAATGCCAAATCTTACTCTCTATATCAGGCATCGGCATTCTCATACATGCAAACAATTCATTTCGTGAATGTGTGTGTCACACATATAGGCGAGCACAAATTTGCTCATAGTTCGGCTTTACGCATATGTATATATATTTTTACGTGGGTGACTATCTAATAATGGCTGCTCAATTGATTACTAAGGTTTTGCATGACAATTTCAATATATTCTGACAAATGTAACGCACATCTCGAACAACTGAAATAAATAAAAAAGACCGTACCTAGTTCATCTTAGCAACTAAAAACAATAATTTTTTTTTTAATTTTTGTGTTTTTTTTTTATTTTTTTTTGGGGTTTTTTTTAGTTTTTTTAAATGTTAAAATGTAAAAAAGCTGCCCGCTCAGTGATTGAGTTTTTTCCAATGAAGAAAGCTTTTAGAAATCATTTGCCATTTCCTCATAAAAGGATTTTTTTAGTTTAATTAAATAGTTTTCCCTGTCCTTTCCCGAATAGCTTTCTAAATCTTTGTGACAGGATCTATAATGCCTTTCTAAATTAAACGACTTAATGCCCATTAGCCTTTTACATACTAAGCAGACAGCTTCCCCGTCTAAATTTTCTGCAAAGAAAAATCGCATTTCCCACTCTAAATTAATATTTTCCATAATTGCGTTCGTAAACATACAGGGATACATCAAACATATGTAGGCACCCACGTAAGCAAGAAAAATCGATGCGCATAAACGACAACGTTCTTGCTTGCATGAAAGTTAGATAGGAACTGATCATATATTTGGATTTGTGTTGCTAGCTCTCGCTACTGCGCTCGCATGTACGTGTGAAACACTTACGCTCTTGCCCAGCTCAGTGAGCTATAGGGTTGCCGATGCCTGGTTTAGAACATGAACAACAAAACGATTATTCAGGCACATGTACATATCCATGTACATTGTACATCAAGCATCGGCAGATTTGTAAATGCATGCGTATTAGTGAGAGCGCTTTCATCGCTCAAACCAATTGATTTTTGCGTCATTCGCTTGTTACCCAGCAAACATTAAGGTTAGAGGACGATTAGAAAACGACTCGAATTCTAATGTTATTCTCTAAGGTAGATGGTTAGAGAACGATTTGTGAAACTGTCGTGAATTATAGCATTCTCGACAAAAAGGGGTCTTAGTTCTCGATATCGAGAAAAAGGTTAGTTATCGATTCGAATTCTAACGTGAAATTCTAATGAGAAATTTCTAACTGAAATGAAATCCAATTGTTCTTGTTTAATTCTATTTCGATAAATTGATTGCTTTAAATATGTTTGACATGTTTTAAGCTTAAATATCTAATGGGAATAAAATTCAAAGTTTTTATACCTTAGTTTATAAATACAATACTTGACAATACACGCATCTTCGCTATTCGAGTGTTTCTCTAATCTTTCTCTAATCGTCCTCTAGCCTAGTTCTCTAACGTGATTTTCGATTAGAGATACATTAGAGAACTAAATTAGAATTCTAATGTAAAACTACAGTATTTCTCTAACGTTAGAGGTTGTGTTTGCTGGGTAATGTTTAATGGAATATTTCCCAAAAATTTCTTAATTTTTAAACATTTTTTTTAATTCAATTTTTTTATACTTGTTTGTGCAATAATAGCCCCGCTAATTTACATAAAAATACCTAAATATTCATAGTTTTTTTTAACATATTATACCAAAATTTTTTTATTTTACTGCTTTACTAAGTTTTTTTTTATTTACATAGGTACTACCTCTATAATTTTTACTACTCCCGCCAATTATACGTACGTACATACATATTCTTCCCTTTCGCTGCGCAAATATGCGACAACCATGCGCGATGTTGTTTTGCCACTTGTTCAGCGACGACTAAATGGTTTGGTAGGCAAAGAGCGCAACTTGTCTGTGTGAAGAGCGTAACATGTTTGGCTGATCTTAAGACCTATGAAGCGCCGATGCTTGTTGTACATACATATGGTATATACAGTGATGGCAAGCAACATGTACATCAAAGATGACTAGATACGAAACTTCGCGCTCTCTGAGAGCGCTCAAAAAGTGGTCATTTTTTATAACATTTTCCAATGCTGCCAGTATGGTGAAAACAAAATATGGGCATTTTGAGTAGCTTTTTAGGAATTTTGCAATTCCCACAGACCAAGAGGTGTGCAAAAAGGTGCTATCGAATTATTTTTGAATTTTTCTTGTTCGGAATGTATAAAATGAGACAAGATATATTTAAAATAAAATATATGAAATAATAAATAATTCATAATATACAGATAAAATTCCCAAGATATCTTAAAATAAGGTAAAATCCTGAATTATGTACATTTCGTAATGAAATAGAACATGGTAATGGAAATAATACGATTTCAAATAAAAATAATTATAACTAAAATAAATATTTGCAAATAATACAACAAGAAAAGGCGTATTGTTTGTACATTGTAAGCTTCTTTATACCTGTAAACAACTCAAATGCGTAAAAAAAATATAATTTTCTGCATATATTTTCTGCAGCTATTTTCTTAGATTGTACTACTTCATACTTTACGTATTTTTTCTCAATCGTGCGATATTTTAAGTTTATCGAAATGTTCACTTGTTTGATTTTCCCAAATTTGGTGCGTTTTTTGCTTTCTGGCTCCTCATTGTTTATGTATCTAATGTCAGATGGTCCTCGATTGTGTAGTATTGCCAACTAGCGCACACATAAAAACGTAGGCAACACTGCATAATCGAGGACCGAAATGAGAGAGCGGGAGAGAGTTTCGTATCAAGTCATCTTTGATGTACATTCAGCTGGTATATGCAGTGATGGCAACAGTGTTGCCATTTTGGTGCTTTTGGAGCTAGATCTAGCTCTTTTTTTTGGCGTTTAGCTCCAAAATTCTGTTTTAGCTCCTAGCTCTTTTTCTAGTCCTTTTTTTCATTTTTAGCTCTTTTTTGGCTCCAAATTTATTTGTACAAATTGTATTGAAAAATGAAGAAAGTTTTTATTTCTTTTATAATCGACGTCGAAATTATTATATTAGTTTCATTGTGTACCATGTGGCAACTTAGTTTCCCTCACCGATAACCAATACCTAAATCGGTTCACTTTGTCGAGTAACATTCCTAAATGCCATATGTTTATTTTGCGAACAAGAATCAAAATGGAAAGGTAAGAAAATTGTGTGTAAAAAACACTTTCCTAAGTTGCTAAAGATTCTGAACAAGCTTAACCTCCGATTCTGTCTTCATGATAAAAAATCAGAAAAAATATCTCAAGCGTTTTGAATTCTGAGTCAGAATTAAAATGACTTCATTTGGCTTTGAGGCAAAAATCAAAATAATTTTTGAGTGTTACTAAAAATGAAAAATTTTTTTCGTAACTATTTATCAAGCTTGATAATTTTTCAAGAACACACTTATTTTTTTTTTGTTGACTTAGTTATTATTATTATTTTTATTAAAGGAAAAGAAGCGCCTAAAGCAGTGGTGTCCATCCCATAGATCAATTGATCACACGTATTCTTACTCTCTATCGTTCAGTCGTTAGCGAACCAGCAAGGAATAAACACCAAGCTTGTCCGCGACGCTTAGTGTATGCATTGCAATGCCCTGTGATAACTTTTTATGCTAGAAAATGCCTTTGGGGACTTGAAATGCCTTTTATGTTACAATAATGTTGAATTCTGAAAAATTTATGGAGGAACATCGTCTCCAATATTGAAAAGAATCACTTTTTCCCACAACATATATTAATTTGCAGTTCATTAATTTGGGTAGTACAAGAATTTTATCAAATGCAAAATCTATAAAATACCGCCTTTATTTAGCAATGTGTAGTCTTAACAAGTAACATCCTTGAATTTTTTATCTGAAAGTCTAACACATTCCAAATTTTCTATCCCAATTCAATATGTTGTTATTTTGGTTTAAATTTCCGACTGGTCTGCTCCCATTCTCTCGTTCTCACTCATACACTCACATTTTTCATTTTGGACAGCACTGGCCTAAAGCCTTCTTTACCGAAGAAAGGAGAACTAGTATGAACAACTTCGGCTCGCTCATTATTAAATATACTTTGCTTAGATTAACTTAGCTTATAGATAATTAACTCTAGATTAATTTCTTAAGATTCGCTAACCTAAGGAATTTATTGATTTTATCTATTGATTCAGCGTCTGGGGTCTTTAATAGATTGGTGGGGATTGCGTTTTCGAAAACATCTGTCCGGGTTCTTGTAAACTGTTGACATTTGTCCAGGAGGTGAGATACCGTGTTGGTTTCTGCCTTACAGTACGGGCACTGCGTCACGCCCATGCCTTTAAGAACAGATTCGTGGCTAATAATCGTATGTCCTACGCGTGGCCGAATAAAGGCTTTCAAGTTGTTGCATGTTACCTTAACCGGGTAGGTGGGATTTCTGCCACTGGTGTTTACGTTTGCGTAGTGGTGTACGACACTTTTCCATTTTTCTATTTTTGCTTTTAGTAGTTCTACATGTGCCAAGTTAGCGATGTCCTTCTTAGCTTAACTCTTTCGTCTGCGGCCTCATTACCAGGTATTAAGACATGGCTTGGGACCCACATAATTTTTATTGAGTTATTTCCTCTCAGAAGTAATTGACGTATTGACTTAGTTATACTTTTTATACGTTTTAAACATTGTTTAAGTTAAATCTATATTATAATAAATCTCTAGAAAAGTCGTACATTAAAAATTTCTTTGAAAAAATGACTGGTGATGACTAAAATTATTGTCTGTCTTTTTGTCTGTTTGAACTTAAGGATCTTGGAAACTAAGAAATGAATTTTGATGAGAGTTTCACTAATGGACTGCTTGAAGCTTAGAAAGGGACCTGCACTTTGTTTTATCAATATCGAACGACAAACAAAAAATATATACTGATTTTTAGGGAGGTATGCACCTATGAAATTTTTTTTTCTTACATAAATTTATATGAAGAAAAATTCACTTACTTTGTCAAAAAAAAAAAAACTAAGCGCCCCTCTCTAAAATTTTTTTTTCACTTTTTTTTCAATTTCAGCTAAATCAAAAATCAATTGAATATGTACACTGCCGTTCTATGCTGGTATCAGCATATCTTTAATAAAACTCTAGATAAGTTGTTTCTGTATATTTGAAATTTCTCTGAAAAATGACTGGGGGATGACTTCGGGAATGTTTAGGCAAATAGAGGGGAGATGACAAAATGTCGAAGTTAGACTGTTAAAAAACGCCTTTACTTTTGTTGGTTGCCGTAGACATAAAGGAGATATAATGTGGGAAAATAAATATTGTTCTGAACCTTCTCAGCCTGTAAATTGTTTTCGCAATTGAAGGTAGCAGGAATTTATTAACTACTTAGGTACATACCGAGCAAAGCTGGGTACCCTGCTAGTATGAAATACATGTAAAAACTTACATACAATATTTAAGTGCCTTTTAGCTCATTTTTTACATGTTTTGGATTTTCTTGAATAAATCTAGCTCTTTTCTAGCTCTTTTTTTTCTCAAATCTAGCTCCAAAATAAATTGTATCCTGGCAACACTGGATGGCAAGCAACATGTATATCAGAGATCGGCAAAATGGTATGTGAGAGTGTATTGGTAAATGGGAGAGTAGCTTCGCTACCAGTGTTGCCAGGATACAATTTATTTTGGAGCTAGATTTGAGAAAAAAAAGAGCTAGAAAAGAGCTAGCTTTATTCAAGAAAATCCAAAACATGTAAAAAATGAGCTGAAAGCACTTAAGTATTTTGTATGTAAGTTTTTACATTTATTTCATACTAGCTGGGTACCCAGCTTTGTTCGGTATGTACCTAAGTAGTTAATAAATTCCTGCTACTTTCAATTGCGAAAACAATTTACAGGCCGAGAAGTTTCAAAACAATATTTATTTTAACACATTATATCTCCTATATGTATGTCTACGGCAACCAACAAAAGTAAAGGTGTTTTAACAGTCTAACTTCGACATTTTGTCATCTCCCCTCTATTTGACTTTTTAGCTTTGCCTAAACATTCCCCAAGTCATCCCCAGTCATTTTTCAAAGAAATTTCAAATATACAGAAACAACTTATCTAGAGTTTTATTAAAGACTAGCAGACCCGGCAGACGTTGTTCTGCCTGACCAGCAAATACATTCAGGGATATAACGAATTGAAATATTACTTAGCTTGTGGTCTTGGAACTGCCCACTTTTCCAAAAATATATACAACCTAAATCCTACACAATAATCCTCTAAATCAAAGTGGAGAGTTTAAAAGAGATCGACCATAAACTTTGGATATTATTGAATTACAAACAAAACACAAAAAATGGGGGCGTGGCACCGCCCACTTTTCGAAAATTGTATAAATCTTGACCAAAGGACACACATATCCAAAAATCATTAATTAAGACCAAATATGTTCATAGTTATGACGATTTGAAATTCATAGCTATGACAATTTGAATTTTTATATAGCCTGAGGGCGTGGCACCGCCCACTTTTCCAAAAATATATATAGAGTATGCTTTAACTCGTGATCCCAAGAATATACTGTGAAAATTTCATAAAAATCGGTGGAGTACTTTGGACGCCTATAAAGGACACACAGACACACAGACACACATTCATTTTTATTTATAAGATATGCTGATACCCGCATAGAACGGCAGTGTACATACTATGTATGCAAATGATTTTTGATTTAGCTGAAATTGAAAAAAAAAGTGAACAAAAATTTTAGAGAGGCCCGCTTAGCTTTTTTTTTTGACAAAGTAAGTGCATTTTTCTTCATATAAATTTAAATCAGTATATCTTTTTTGTTTGTGGTTCGATTTTGATAGTGCAGGTCTCTTTCTAAGCTTCAAGCAGTCCATTAGTGAAACTCTCATCAAAATTCATTCCTTAGTTTAAAAGTCATTTTTTTAAAGAAATTTTTAATGTACGACTTTTCTAGAGATGTATTATAGTATAGATTTAACTTAAACAATGTTTAAAACGTATAAAAAGTATAACTAAGTCAACAAAAAAAAAAAAAAGTGTGTTCTTGAAAAATTATCAAGCTTGATAAATAGTTAAGAAAAAAATATTTAAATTTTAGTAAAACTCAAAAATTATTTTTATTTTTGCGTCAAAGCCAAATCAAGTCATTTTAATTCTGACTCAGAATTCAAAACGCTTGAAATATTTTCTGAATATTTATCATGAAGACAAAATCGGGGGGTAAGGTTGTTCAGAATCTTTAGCAACTTAGGAAAGTGTTTTTTACACACAATTTACTTACCTTTCCATTTCGATTCTTGTTCGCAAAATAAACATATGGCATTTACGAATGTTACTCGACCAAGTTAACCGATTTAGGTATTTGTTATCGGTGAGGGAAACTGAGTTGCCACATGGTACACAATGAAACTAATATAATAATTTCGACGTCGATAATAAAAGAAATAAAAACTTTCTCCATTTTTCAATACAATTTGTACAATTAAATTTGGAGCCAAAAAAGAGCTAACAAAAAAAAAAAAGGACTAGAAAAAGAGCTAGGAGCTAAAACAGAATTTTGGAGCTAAACGCCAAAAAAAAGAGCTAGATCTAGCTCTAAAAGCACCAAAATGGCAACACTGTTCGCTACAGCGATGCTAAAGTTGCAAACAGCCACCGACGTGTCTAACGGACGGTGGCGGTGGACGTACACGAGCAAATTTGCGATTTTTTATGAACGTTCGGCTTACGTAGAAACATTCAATACAGTGTTATCATTCCTCAGTTTGCATGTATGCTTACCCAAACTTCTACTTTTGTATTTGTAATTTTTCATTTTGTAAAATGTCGAAAGTAATATTAAATAACTACATATAGTATATTTATTTATAAACTTTAACATAAGTCAAAAATTTTAAGATATTTCGACAATATTTAGAACTTTTTTGGGTATTTTTGTAAAATAATTGCAAACGGCCCAAACTCAACATGCAAATAGTTGAATAGGCAACACTGTGTGTCGAAGAGCGATCAGCTGACACGTTTCCTACGTAAAAATCAGAAATTTTTTGGTTTTGACGTAGCGACGTGCGTAAAACGTACGTCACCAACGTCGGTGAAAAATCGCTTACATGCAATTCCCATAAGGTAGATCGTGTCAGCTGACACGTCGTCCGTTTTTCCGTCGGTGGCTGTTTGCAGCTTAAGAAAAAACTGTCGCGTCAGTTGCTTAACCGACAGCAAGGAGGTAACAACGTAGTCGTGTTGATGCCTAAATTATATGACAATGTTTATGCGCGACTAAAAATGACTGCTAAGCATTTTTTTATAATTCCAGATGCCTTTGGGCAAATGCAGTGTATCTTATGTTATGCTTCCGTAGGGACCCGGGAATATAATATTAAGAGACATTATAACCCTTTTCATAAAGATTTTGATAAATATGATGGTGTGGAAAGAGACAATATTTTTTGGGAAAGAAAGAATATGCTTTTTTTTGCTTTTATCTCTTTTTAACATTTTTTTCGCATTTCTACATTTTTCATTTTCATTTTGGGTAAACCATTGCTTATACTTTTGTAAAAGCATATTCTTTTTTCCCAAAAAAATATTGTGGCTTTCCACGCCCTCATATTTGTCAAAATCTTTATATGTGTAAAGATTTAATATTTTCATTTATTTCAAATCCATAAAGCCATGAAGCAATCAGCAAAGCGACGGTACGTGTTTGCTGTTTGCGAAGCGACTGACATAAAAGTTCTGTTCTAACACCACTGTGGCGAAACTGGTTTTTCGCTCTCAGCAGCAACTAAAATGAAGAGCGTAAGCATACGTGTGAAGAGCGTAAGGCTCATTTGAGTTAGCTTTGCCGATCTTTGATGTATATACATCTGGTATATGTGAACATTCGAGCTTGTGCCCGGTATACGAGCGATGGGGATTTTTTTATGAGTTCGTATTGGCGAACAGGAATGCAAATATATATTTTTTATTGTTCAGCAGCACGAATAAGAGCGAACGAGAGTGAACATTTCCGAACCCTGGTTATCGTCGAATCTTAGCACTTGATATCGTTGATCGGGCTTTCTTGTATTCAAGAATACACACTTTCTTGAACTGGAACGAAGCGGCAAGTGACAGAGTCGATAAACGCATTCTGATGCTGAAACTTGCCGTTCTTTCAAAATTCTCATGCAAGATTTGAACAGCCTTTTTGCAATATTCGTTTCATCGTTACGAATGGCTTGTGCTATCCCCAAATTTATGTCGGTAGGTTCCGTCTTTGAACTATATTTGGCATATTAAACAGAGTTCTTTTTGTGACAAGTACTACTACGACGATGAATTTGGGTTCGTTTGGTAAGTGCTGTTAAATCTGTTTCTTCTTCATCGTTTGGTAAGTGGCATGATATTACATTATCAATATATCGCTTCTCTAGTTCAACAACGACGCAATTGTCAATTTTAAAGTTTCGAGATAACGCTCACAAAAGCTTTAAAAAGTACTAATTATTGCTGTGTATCAATTTTATAATTGTATTACAAATAGTTTTCGCGCTAGACGCTTGCGAAGTTGTTCCAATCGTGAATAACGTATGCGCGGACAAATATTGAAACTTGCTTCACCAAAACTTTATATTTTACAATTGCGTCGTTGTTGAACTAGGGAAGCGATATGTCTGTCCTTCTGGGCTTTCAAAGGATGGAGCATTTTCAATTCACACTACAAGGTGAACATGTGGACTGCCAAGGTTCTGAAACTCAATTCGAGTCCAGTAATCGGTGTCTTTCTCACCAAGAAGATCCTTTTCTTGCTCAATGTAACTGGGTAAGATTCAATCAAACGCTGTACTTCATCAATGGCTAATTGGCAGGGCTTTTCATTAGGCCTGCCATCTGCATTTAAAAGGGTTTTACGCATGTCACGGCAGTTCAAATCGTTACAGCTCAATGTTATAAGCCAAGTTGGAGGACCAAGACATCGAATAAAAGCAATCAGTTCATTGTGAGCTGTTCGCCAATATGAGGCCCATCCTCGTAGATTCTTAAGATGTAGATGAAGGTCGCTGACAACTCCCTCTTGGCCTCTTACAGCTCTACCACATGCATTAATTGTCGATTGCACTCGATAATATTCAAACATAGAGAGTGCGTAAAATAAATAGTATGTTCTTTGAAAACGTATATCCGAACCTAAAATTCGCTGCTGGTAATAGTCTAATGGGGTAATTTTTCCCATATGGAAAGAGATAAAACCATGCGAACTCCTCTGCCTTTATCTCCCTGTTGACGTTCACAATATTGGTTTTAGTCCTGCTAACGATTTCGTTTAAGTTTTCATTTTCTTCGAATACATCATTAACATCTGGCTGTTCATGATCTACTGGTAACATTACTGACGTTTGCATAGGAATAAACTGCGATATATTTGCTATTTCGGTAGGAGATTCTGCAATCATCTGTAAATATTGCTGCATCGGTAACACTCCACCTTTCACGGTAACTTTGATGGCATTAATTGCAAACTGAGTGCCGGTATCAGAATGCACAGTTCGACGAATAATACGAATAAGCTCGTCCAGATCGACACATTCCATAACACAGGCTTTTTCTTGTTGTGATACTCTTGTTCCCTTTGGCCCACATGAATGCGAATCAGTGAAAAAGAACTTGTTTTCATAATGCATAAGCCCATATGCACTGCCAGCAACATGTACTCCACAACTATGTTCGGCGAACAATAGGTTATCGAGTCACGAAATTTTAAAAAATTAACTCCATCATTCTCCCTGTCACATAAACTGCCATTAAAGGCGGCATTTAAATCATCATAGTCAACCGCGAAGACGTTGTCAAACATCAGGATGTCGTGCCTTACTACATCAAGATTTCTGATCTCCAAATAGCCATGATCATCAATTAGATATGCACCTGGTTAACTTTTCGATTTACAATCGATCAACTCGTATAACCCATTGCCAGCAATCATATTTTGATTGAAAATATTTGTATCCCATCGTGTTGCTCAGGTAGAAATATTTCATCGTTTGATTGGTTCCAGGATGCATGTACGATTCGCGCTAAATCATTAATTCGGGCGTTCTGGCTGGCATGGCATAACTCGTATGACATCCTGCGTGCAAATCGATTCACTCTTACATCTTTATAAAGCGGGTTATTTGCAATTAGCCAATCAAGCGCCTTGTAGACACGATTTGGGGAAATATTATAATCTCGGGATTTATTCGCGTTCTACAGAGTTTCAGTCACTACAACAATTCCTTCGTCTGTACTCGATCGAGGAAGCATTTCAGGTAGCTTTTCGCTTACTTCAAAGATATCGAGAGCAAATAAAGTAGCGTGCCCTTTAAAGCCATATTGGTCGAATCGGCCTGGAAATTTTATCACTTTGACAAAATTAATGATGCGCTGTAACAAATGTCGTTCTGATTCAGTAAGTACCTCAATTTCATGTGGAATATTACCGGGAAGCAAATTATTCCAATAAGCCTTTGATGGAATATGAGTCTTCGAGCTTTTCAAGTGCGCATTGCAGCGGTGGCAAACCAGTAATTCATTTTTCTCGGCAAGCTCCGGTGGCAAGTAGGGCTTTCGCAATTTCAAAGGAAATGTTGCAACCTGATTAATGTAGCATCTTTTTTGGCAGATATCACAGCACTTGTAGCAAAGGGCATTTATTTTTGAGTCAAAACTTGTTGCAACATCTATATTTTGTACATAGGCCTCACGACGTCTTCGTAAGTTTACTAAGCGATCAGATTTCTGAGAGTATCTCAACCTTCGTAAAAGCAATCTGATCTCATGGTGATCTGTGCTTTCCGTCGATATTGATTTCGCATGCCGAAATGCATCCCTAGCAAGGCGGGTCCGGCGTGCGTGTACAGATTCAACTTGTCGAGATTTATCTTTCCTTTCTCTATTTAAATTTAGTTTTTTGTCGCGTTCATCATCACCCTTAACGCGCATGTTCCGCTTCGCTTCTAATCGTCGCTTTCGCTGAGTAGCTGTCTCCTTGCGCATATTATATTAACACTTAGTTCAAGCACTTCAATCACTCGTATGAAAAACACAATCAGTAAAAAAAAGGCAATGAAGTTATCGTCGATTCGACTTCGAATATCTTCACCGTTGAGACTAGCTTTATCCATTTTGGGTTTTCCGATCCCCATTCTCTTTATCGTTTTCCAATTTTCCTTCGAATCTATGGCTGCACTGAACTTTTTATTTTATCCAACCTTAAAGCTTTGTTGACAAGAAGCCGAGCCTCTTTAAAGAGCGCGTGCGCTTACGCTGTTCTAAAACGCTTCCACCTAGAATAGGCAGCGTCACGCCGGATAATTAGCCAATTTATCCTACCATTAAACCATGGATTGTTATTAGGTCGGAATGTTTGATAGGGACGTGGTCATCGCATAAACGAGTGAGTTGATCTTGGAAAAATTCGGCCTGCTCATCAACCGATGGTAGTGTACGAATCAAACGTACGTATAAGAGCAGGCCAATATGAGGTTGGAAAGTTGTAGGTAAGGGAAATAAGGTCGTGTTTCGAGAAAACGGATGCTACCAGTTGGTCGTAGTGAAGGAGTTTATGCAGGTCGCTAAGAAAGAATAAGTCTAGCAGCGAGGGATCCGAGAGACTCCATGTTTAGCTTTAGATTGGTCTCCACGAGTAGTTTACTGTTGAAATCGCCCGATGTGATAATATTTTCGTAGTTTAGAAGTAGTGGCTGCAGAAATTCGGTAAATCCGAAAAAAGTTTACTTGGCGATTGAGTCTATATACAAAGCCAACTAAAAGCTCATGATTGTTCCCGGAGAATACTTCAACGAATATTCGATGGAATTAGTTGGACATGACTTACAAAACAATTTACAGGACACACTGCTTATGACATACAGCGCAACACCACCACCATGACCACCTCTGTCAACTCTGAAAAGATTGTATGCATCCAATTTCACTAGATCATCTGTAGTATGGATTAAAGAAAACCAGGTATCGATATCGGAGCCTGCGGTGATATACATACCTCAATTCTTCAACTTTCTTGTACATACTTTGCGCGTTTAGATGAATAAATTTAAGCCCTTTGGCACGCCCACTAAGTAAACGCAACAATAAGCGTAAGGAGTCTTTGGAACTTGATAGCCTATAGTCTAAGACCACCACTAAGAAAAGATATGAGAGTGAGCTTTACACTGCATACAAAAGATCGATGAAACTACTATAGATATATCTGGAGAGGACAACAGAGACGAGGGTAGAAAATAGAAAGAAAGATATACTAGAGAAAGAAAGGAATACAGCGTCACTGGCTTTCTTGTCATCCATCCAGGGCAAAGTTTGGAGGCTCTGCTCATCGCTGCGAAAGGACGTACTGCTTCCGTGTTCTCGAGGGTATGGAATTGTGAAAACCGCTGAAATTTTTTTTTATGTGTATTGCTGCCTTGAAAATCTCGTAATTGTGCTTTATCAGTGAAGCAGTTACGAAGAACGTTGCGTCAGAATTTATTCCCACATGCACCAGACGCAGTCCTTTTTTATTTTTATCATATTTATTCAGGTGCTTGAAACGGGTTATTGTTTTTAACAACATATTTCTGTCAGTTGGCGACTGGAGCCTAATGATGACGGCGGGATCTATTGTACTGTCGTGTAGCTTACGAGGTCGAAAGACTATTTTAAAGGGAGGTGGCTGCAGGTTAAGCGTAAAGGACAGATGGTGAAAAAGGCTTTGAAGATTCTCCCCTTCCTCAAACCGTACTCCATGAATTCAGACGTCGCAAGCAGCTATTTGGATTTCGTGCTCCGATAAGTTATGCTTTAGGGCAGCTATCTCCTCTTCAAGCAGGCGGATACGATCAAACGCAATCTCTAGACGTGTGATACCTCCAATTATATCATTAAATACTTTCTTTAAACCATCAAATTTGTCCTCTAACCTTTTGCACACAAAGTCAATCAATCGCTTTTCCGAGTCAAGAATTTGTTTCGAGAGCAACTCGTTAAATTTTATAAAACGTTGATCCATGCCGCGAAGGAAGCACGGGAATGAGTCGCTGAGGCGGGCAGACTTCGTCTCGTTGGCTGTTGCATCGGCATGACGTTTTGAGGACCGCTGAGCCATTTCCATAAAAAATGCGAGAGCAAAAAATAGTCCAAAAAATGTTTTTTTTTAGATGGCGTGGCAGCACTGAGGTATGTGCGATGATTTTCAGAGACGCAAACCACTATTGTTATTAGTACCTTGAAATAGGAGTTGAAAGCAAAAACAACACCAAAAAAAATATTTCTTTGTAAATGTATAAAGTACTGATTTTATTTAGCACTGGTCAGGCGCGTAGCCAGACAAAAATTTCGGGGGGGGGGTGTCAGTAAATAAGAATTACCTGTAAATACACACATACATATTTATATTTCTACATATTACATATTTATACATACTTTTATTTATTTGAAACTTTCCTTTTTCTACACGGCTAACAATTTGAGTTTAGATTTTAAACCATTTATTGGTTTAGTTACACAATTTTTAAAACTTTTTGGTAATAAATTCCAAACCTTTCAATTACCTACAAAATTCTCAATTTTTTGCGGTTTTGATTTAAAACTTAACTGGGATAAACAAAAATACAACAAAGGTCGTATACACAGCCCAACCAGCCAAGCAAACTTGAAATAAATTTATAAAAAGCTTTTCCAAATAAACATTAAGCTTACAAATTTCTGATTTTTCATTTACAAAACGCTTGAAAGTAAACGTTCTATAATTGAAACGACACATTGGTTTTAAGTGTTTGAAATAAACTTACAAACAATTTTCGAAAGATAAATCTTTTAAAGTTTTCTATTTAAAGCTTATAATAATATTTTAAATGTAAGCCTTTGATAAACATCATCTTGAAAAAATAAACTTAAATTGAGTTTTTTTTATGTTTACTTTTGTAAGCCAAACCCCTCCAAAATGTTAATTTTTTGCTTTAAAATAAGTGTATTGTAAGCGTTTCTTTTAAGCTTATTTATATAAGCTTACAATAAATATTCAAATGAAAGCATTTTATTATAATTGTTTTAACCTTTATTTGAGAATTAGGTGGCGCGAACTAACGTCAGTGGAATTAACGACAGTGACGTTAATTCGCACCCAAAAAGCGAATTAATGTCAGTGACATTAAGACGCATGACCAAAAACGAATTAAAGTCAGTGCCGTTAATTCGTATAGTATTTTGACTTTATTTCGCTTTGGACATGCGAATTAATGTCATTGAGGCATTTGGGTTTGAGATTCGGCGAAGTAGCGCCGCAGGCGAAAATTTGACTTTTGACGCATTGGCGGCCTTGGGCCGCGCTTCAGAAAGTAACCCTGGGCTACGCCATTCCAACTCCGGGTGTGTGCCATAGCCGTGGCTACCGCCACGGTGATGTCCTTCCGCGTGCCACGTTTCCCACTTTTTCACTTTTTTGGCTCAGCCTAATGTGCCATTACAACAACCGCATGAAAATGACAGAAAATGTTTAACTTTAACTGCGAATAACTTTTGAACGGTTGAAAGAAATCTCATTTCAGATTCTAAATCTAGACGTGGGTAATCGTTTACGTGGGGTACCGAGCGCTAATACATAACCAAAAATGTTGAGATATGTATCAGGAGACGCGCTTTGGTCCCAGGATCATGAATATAACTCCGCTGAACCAATATTTTTAGTAGTTTCCGAGATATTTGCAGTTAAAGTTCAGAATTTTCCGTCATTTTCATGTGGTTGTTGTAATCACATTACCCTGTGAGAAAAGAGTGGCACGCGGAAGGACATCACCGTGGCGGCAGTGTTGGGCAAAATTTAGTTAACTAATGATTGATGACTAATGATTGAATGTGTTAGTCATGATTGATGACTAATGATTACTTAGTTCAATCACGAGGTGATGACTAACGATTGATTAGTTTTATCCATAATCAAATAATCATGATTATTTTTTTATGATTGATATTTTTTAATACCAGGAAAAGTAAAATATTTTTCTGCATCTGAAAAAAATACTGAATTGCACACAAAACGTTACTGTAGGTTAGGTTAGACTTTGGTGTTTTAGTGTAAAATTCAGTATTTTTTGGTGTTCAGATAAATACATGCCCCGGTAAAATACTCGTCAGGGATGGGCAATATTAGAAAATTTGAGTGACGAGTGACGAAAAAATGAAAAATAGATTTTTATTCATTATTCAAAAAAATTTGAGTGATGAGTGACTGGTTATTTCTTATTCAAAAAAATCAAAGTGATAAATAACATGTTATTTTTATTCAAGAAGTGCTTGAAGAAAAATAATATCGACAGCCACACTGCAAAACCCTGTATGTTCAAAACCAAAAAGTTTTCAGGAGAGGGAAAAAACTGTAATAATTATAACGTATGTACATATATGAGCGACGGTTATTTCATTTCACCACTGGAAAGAAACGGAAAGTTGTAACCCGATTTTGACTGGATTTTAATGTGCGAAACATCACGACCTATGGGAAAGGCTCAGAACCTTATTTTTGGAAAAATAGTGACTTACGGGGTTTTGCAGTGTGGCTATCGTCCCTCAAGAAATCCTGAGTGATGAATAACATGTTATTTTTATTTTTGGAATTCTTGAATAACGATAAAACTTAATTTTTATTCACTTATTTAAAAATAAAAAATAAGTACCCTGAGATCCCGGAAAATTATACCCATATGCGCATTATATCTGTCGACATTTTCGGTATCATTTCGGAACTGTTTCGGGATTATTTCGGTACCTGTTTCGGGATCATTTCGGGATTGTTTCGGGACTATTTTCGGGATCATTTCGGGATTGTTTCGGGATGATTTCGGGATAGTCAGGAAACAGTCCAGAACTGGTCCCGAAATAGTCCAGAAATGATCCCGAAAAAGTCCCGATATGGTTCCGAAATAGTCCCGAAATGATCCCGAAAAGTCCCGAAAATGATCCCGAAAAAGTCCCGAAACAATCCCGAAAATGTCCGGAAACAATCGCGAAAAAGTCCCGAAACAATCCCGAAAATAGTCAGGAAACAGTCCCGAAATAGTCCTGAAATGATCCCGAAATAGTCCCGAAATGATCCCGAAACTGGTCCCGAAATAATCCCGATACAATACCGAAACAGTTCCGAAATTATACCGAAAAGACGACAAATATAATGCGCATATGGGTATAATTTTCCGGGATCTCAGGAATTTAGATTTTTTTGAATAAGAAATAACCAGTCACTCATCACTCAAAATTTAAAAAATGATCAATTATTTTTTTTTTTGTATTTGAATAATTTTTTATTCAAAGTGGCCCAACCCTGATACTAAGAGAAAATCAATCGTTTGATACAGGGTGTAAGGTACAGCCCCTGAAAGCTGAAAACACAGACAATCCTCCTGAGCAAAGTCCACAAAGAAATTTTTCTCGGAAATTCAAAGAATTTTTAACATCTCCATACAAAATTGGCTGCCGAGTCGCATATTTTGTATGGGGAGAGAGTACAAAATTCTTTTCATTTTCGGGAAAAATTTTTTAATTTCCGAACCTAATTATTTCAGTACTTTACTCGAGGTGATGGTCTGAGACTTCGGTCTGCTGATCCTTACACCCTGTATGTGTAGTGTACCAACACCTGTGCACCGAGCTTAGTCATACATTCATGATTAAAACTAATGATTGATGATTTGCGATTAACGAATTTAGTCATGACTAATGATTGATCTCGTTAGTTATGATTAAATTAGTCATGACTAAATTAATCATGATTAGATCAATCATGATTGATCAATTGATTGAATATATTAGTTGATTAGCCCAACACTGCGTGGCGGTAGCCATGGCTATGGCAACCACCCGGAGTTGGAATGGCGTAGCCCAGGGTTATTTTTTTAAGCGCGGCCGAAGGCCGTCAATGCGGAAAGGAGTTCTGCCCATAAATACCATCGATCACACCCCGAATTGGGGATCTGACCTAAGTCAATCCCAGATTCATTTTTTAAATCCCAGATTCATGATATAATGATCATAAGTCGAAGGTGATAATGAAAATTGAAAATTTGGAATATAAAAAAAATGTACTGACTTTAGTTCGCTTTCTTAATGCGAATTGATGTCAATTACGTTAGTTCGCTAAAAATATTGACCTTAATCGCTTTTGGCATGCGTCTTAATGTCACTGACATTAATTCGCTTTTGGGGTGCGAATTAACGTCACTGACGTTAATTCCACTGACTTTAGTTCGCGCCACCGAGAATTATTTTAATCCATAAATGAACATATTACAAAAATGTTAAAATAAGCTGAACAAGATGATGATTTCGTGCCAACATGTATAAGTATAAAGAAATTAGGTTGATTAATTTCTAACAAATTAAGTTTTAAGTGAGTAATTAATTTTAAATATATGAATATTGAATAAAACTATCAAATTAGGTAATAATTTAACATAGTATATCAAAAAGGTGATTATGATATTTGTTTAAGTGACCTGCGTTACTTAAATCGCGGTGACGCTCAAGTGACACCGTCCTTAAGCTCACCACGCACCTCCCATGCAACCCTACAATTTATCTTCATATTCGCTTATTGACTGTATTCATGGACTGGCCAGGAACTTTCCTGTACATTGGAACCGGCTTCCAGTGTTGCCTATATATGCGCTGAGCGCCTCTGATATCTTCATCTTTCAACATTCGGCAGCCAGCAAAGCAGATCATCTTTACCATCATCAAGCATCAGCAGTTGCAGCCACAATAAGTATTACCCTCGCGTTTTCCCCATCTCTTTTATTAAACAAGTGCATTTACTAAACCATTGAATTAACGTAATTATAAACTTAAATATTGTATAGTACTAAGGCCAGTAAACCATTGAAGGTTCGAATTATATACATAATATATAACGACATATATTTTGCTAAACATTGTAAACCATTGAAGGTTAAAGTGATATACACGTAGACTATATCTTTTGAATAAACTTTGTTAATATTGAATTGAAAAAACCATCTTCTATCGCTTCTATTTGGAAACCTTCATCTCTCCATTCACGTGAGTTGTAAAATCTCTCTCTCTGGGTTTAACATTGGTCCTTGCGAGCCAAATTTGAATCAGCAAATTGGCAACGCACAAAATTTCCCTAAATTTTCCCTAAACAACCATGCGTGAACAACACTGGCCTTAAATTTCTTGTTAGCTGTGCACTAGCTGAACACACCCCCTCTTGTTCTTTTATATTTTGGACAGCAACGGCAGCATCATCACCAGCAGAAACATAAGCAGAAAAAAGTGAAACTATAAAATTGCGCGGAAATTAAACTGAATTAAAGTAAGAACTGAAAGAAAGTAAAGTGAACGTAAACTTATTTGACAAAAACATATAAATAAAGGGTAAATTAAAACCTTTTTAACAAAATTATTAAACAAAAGAAAAGTGCATTATAGTGCATAGTTTCACTGCCGGCTGCCCAACGAGGGACGATACAACATCATTCATCGCCATCGCTATTCCTGGCGCAACGATGGACATTGTAAATATTGTATATTTTTGCCAAAAATATGTCCAGGTGAGTCATCAAATTGACCAATTTTTATTTGAACGGCACAAATACCGTTACCCGAGACCGGCATTTATATATGTACATATGTAAATATATGGAAAGTGCTCGATTTGCCGGCGCGAACCGACATACATACATACATATTTGAGGTTAGATTTGCGCCTTTTTGTAGCGCTAAATACCCTCCTGCATAAAAGTACATACGTAAATCCCGTCTCAGTCCCATATCATTATATATACATACATAAATGCATATAAATACATAAATGTACATGAAAAATCATATTCAACAAGTGAATATTCATTATTGTAAATTTGATAGTTGGTGAAGAAAGCCTACATAGAAAACGGCATATTTTCGCGAATATACATATCTACAATATATATACATACATTTAAACACACCCTCATATTGTTTTTCAAGCAAAATATTTGCAGTTAGGCACTTGTTTACGAAAACCAACAGCAATATCCCAACGCACCATTTTGGTTCAGTGCTAAGTGGTTTTGAAAATTATATCATTTATGAATGCTATAATAAATATTCAATATAAATAGCAACAAATACTGATTTAAAATCATTTACGCCTTATTTTTAACAAATTATTGGAATTGTTACATCAGCTGCCTAGTACTTAGTAGGTACTTTTTCACTTCATGAGATTTCAAATTTAAGAAATCTCTCTCGGCTTATTATTTTAAGTCCCTCCATACTCTCTAACGCCCCTGCAAGGCATCTCCATCTCACCAACAATAATCTTCAGAGAAAATTTAGAGTTTATTTTATTTTTCTCCAAGCGTTTGATTGCGCTTCATACGATCACCATCATTTGTAGTATTTTGTGCGAGTTGGGTTTATTGTAAAGCGCTGCCGACGTCAGTAGCTATTTGTGCACATTTACAAAGCGCAGTGCACTGAAAAAAATAAGACGTAATTTTCGCCATAGAACGTTCACGTAAAATATAAAACGTGTACATTGGGTTTGTAAGCTAGTATTTCGACAGATTAACGTGGTTTGGCAGATTTTATTTTGAACAGTCTGCGATCAGACAATTATACCACTTTCATTAATATTATCGATTTTACTACTAAAATCTCATATCTGTTTCCCTGAATTTCACCACCATGGCTCTCTCAACAACTATTATGTCCAAATTTATATTCGATTCGAATAACTTAATTAAGATTTGTACAAATTTTGAAAATGAGGAACCAGCCGACCAAACGGACACCCTGTTAGAAGTCAAATTACAGGATCTTAATAGCCGGTGGGAGATGTTAAGAGATTCATTTGAAAAAGTCTGCCTGGCAGAATTGAGTGGGGAAAATGCGGACTTTCACGAAGAAGCCAATAAGAAATTCCAACTGTGTTCTGATTCATTTTATATCTGCAAGGCGCACATATTAGACCAGATCAAAATTCTTCAACGTGCTTTAGTTGAAACCGATATTACTTCACGTCAATCTCTCTCCACCTCTTTCCCGCCAAACTCGATGCCGTGCATCAAGGTACCCCCCTGCGATACCGAAATATTTTACGGTAGCTACGAAGACTGGCCCTCTTTCCGTGATATGTTCACGGCAGTATATTTGAACCATCCCAAACTGACTCCAGCACAGAAGCTTTTTCATCTTAGGAATAAAACACGCGGAAAAGCGGGAGCTATCGTTAAGCAGTACACTCTTTGTGATGGGAACTTCTCTTTAGCCTGGGAAGCGCTTAAAAATCGGTTTGAGAACAGACGTATCCTCATTGATAAGCAGCTAAAGACTTTATTTAATATCCCACCTGTCAGCAATGAAAGTAGCGAGGGCATACAAAAAGTACAAAATACAATTAACGATTGTCTAGTAGTTCTGAAAGCTCAAGGAGTTTCTGTCTCGGATTGGGATCCTATCCTTATTTATTTATGTTCCAGCAAGCTTCCTGAGGAAACACTCTCCCTTTGGAAGCAGTCCCTAGAATCCCGAAAGGAACTCCCTAACTGGTCCCAGATGAACCAGTTCTTAACCAGTCGATATGAGGTAGTCGAACGTCTGCAGTTACATCCAAACCCACTCCCAAAGTACAAGCTTATCACTCCCAGAATATAAACCCAGCCGTAAAATGCAATTTATGCAACCTGAATCACCCTTTGAAATCTTGCCCTGATTTCAAAAAGCTTAGTGTATTGGAACGCACTAAGTTCGTAGAGCGAAACCAGTACTGCGGCAACTGTCTCGCCTACAACCACACCCTTTCTAGTTGTTCTAGCCAATTCCGATGTCTACATTGTAGGGAAAATCACCACACTTTGCTACATCAACAAGCAAACTCCAGGCCCGTATCAAAGGCCCCGGCTAGGACTTCGTCTAACTTCTCCAAAAACGCAACCACGTTGTTGCACACCGAATCCAAACAGCAATCTAGACATCCTATCTTTGACATAACCGAAGGCGACGTTGAAGACTCTCCATCCCCCTCGAAGAATTCCCCTGGTAGTAATCAAAAAATTCAAGCAAATTTTTCCGCAAACAGGGAAAAGACTCTGTTACCAACCGCCCAAGTTCACATCGAACACATGGGTTCTCTTTATCTGCTGCGAGCGTTAATCGATCAAGGCTCTCAAAAAACTTTCATCTCCCAAAAGGTTCAAAACCTTCTCCAGCTACCGACATATAGGGAAAACTTCGCAGTCACCGGAATGGGCGGCAAAGTAGTAGAAAATGCAAACCAAGTTTGCAAACTTACAATTATATCCAAGCGGTATAATACTCGCATCAATACCGATGCGATCGTTCTCAAACAACTTACAGCATATTGTGCCGCCTGGTCAAATCGATCTCGTCATTGGGTCCGATTTAATACCACAAATCTTACTGCAAGGAAAAAAGCATAAAGTTCTGGGAAGTCTGCTGGCGCAAAATACAATTTTCGGTTGGTATCTGAGTGGACCTTTAATTGCAACACCATGTTCCACCTTTCATACGTATGCCACTGAAACAGCCGACGATAATCTAAACTCACAACTTAAGCGTTTCTGGGAATTAGAGGAAGTTCAGGAAACCCATACACCATCAGAGGACGACATCGTTTGTGAATCATTCTACCAAGAAACAACTTACCGACGTGATGATGGACGCTATGTTGTGCGGTTGCCTTTTAAGTCTAATCTCCCCTCCCACCTCTCCCTTGGCCCATCTCGAACGCAAGCTATGAAGCAAGCAATTCGTATGGAACATATGCTTCAAAAAACCCCTGACCTGAAAAACGAGTACAACCGTGTACTAGAAGAATATCTGTCTATGGAGCATATGAAGCCGACCAATCCCAACGAAATCCATGAAAATGAAAATATTTCTCTTATTATCTTCCCCATCATTCGGTGGTTAAGCCAGATAGTACATCCACAAAAGTTCGGGTGGTTTTTAATGCGTCCAAGTCTACTTCCTCCGGTACATCCCTGAATGACATTCTTTACATAGGTCCCACTCTCCAAGCCGACCTTATGTTTGTCATCATCAACTGGCGTTTATACAAATATGTCTTTAATGGGGATATTCAAAAGATGTACCGCCAGATACTTTTACATGAGAACGATCATGAATACCAGCGAATTATCTTTCGTAGAAGTCAAGACGCAAAACTCGCCGATTATGCACTAAAGACGGTTACATTTGGAGTAAACTGCGCGCCGTACCTTGCCATACGGACATTACATCAACTCGCAAATGACTCCAAAAGCACTCACCCTCTAGCTCAGCGAATTTTGACTAAAGAGACATATGTTGACGACATTCTATCAGGCGGACATGACATTCCCTCATGCATTCAGGCCCAATCCCAAACCATTCAATGTCTAAAATCCGCTGGTTTTCCCCTCAAAAAGATAACCGCAAACCATCCCGAACTTCTCAAGAAAATCCCAAACGAAGACTTATTGGATTCAGACTTTCTAAAGTTCGATAGTTCAAGTTCGACTAAAACTCTTGGTATTCGATGGAATGCGCTTAACGATTCCTTCTCCTACACAATCGAGCCTATAAAATCATCGGTCAGTGCCACGAAAAGGCAAATTTTATCCTCGGTTTCGAAACTTTTTGACCCCGCAGGATGGCTAGCGCCTATACTTATTCAAGCCAAAATATTGTTGCAACAGATTTGGTTAGAAGGCACTGAATGGGACGAATGTGTTAAGCCACCTTCACTGCAGAAATGGCAGCAGTTTGTATACGACCTCCCTTTTATAGAACAAATCCGAATACCAAGATGGACGGAGTTTTCTCCCAACAACAAAATACAAGTGCACGGATTTTGCGATTCTTCAGAGAAAGCATATTGTGCCGCCATTTACCTCCGTTCTCAGTTACTTAGCAAAGTCTCCTCCCATCTACTTTTCTCTAAAACCAAAGTTGCTCCCCTACAAACAGTAAGTCTACCGCGGTTAGAGCTGTGCGGTGCAGTTTTACTTTCTAAATGTATCAAGAATCTCACCAGTCAACTTCCCCTAGGAGAAATCGAATTATTTGTATGGTCTGATTCATCGATAGTTCTGTCATGGCTTGAAAAACCGCCATGCAATTGGAAAGTCTACGTAGCCAATCGCACATCACAAATTATTCAAAATGTAGGAAACATCAAATGGCGCCACGTACCCACTAAATGCAACCCGGCAGATCTCGGAACGCGTGGATGTCGGCCTCAGGAGTTAACCGAACAACCACTATGGTGGTTCGGTCCAGATTGGCTACTCAAACCTCCTGACCAATGGCCTGCATCGGCTCCTAGAACCATTACGCCGCCAGAAGAAAGGAAAGTCGTTGCTCTACACACTTTGGAAAATAAAGTAGATATTTTAGATCGGTTTTCATCTTGGCCGAAAGCTCTTCGAGTGATAGCATATCTTTTTCGTTTTATTCGCAGAACCAAACCTATACAGTCCATTGAAAAATACCAATCTGTCGTTATCACTCAAGCGGAAATCCAATTTGTGAAAACACGCCTGATCAAACTCAGCCAGGAAAGATGCTACCCTAACGAGTACGTTAAACTCTCCAACAAGGAACCGATCTCCAAAAAGAGCACACTTTTGCCATTGAACCCCTTTCTCGATAAAAATGAACTTCTTAGAGTAAATGGTCGCTTAGCCAACTCAGATCTCCCATACAACGAAAAATTCCCTATTATTATCCCCGAGAATTCGAGATTCTGCTACCTTTACCTCCAATTCATTCATCATCTATTGATGCATGCAGAGCATCAACTTATGATCAGGACGGTTAGGCAGGAGTATTTCATACCTAGACTGAAATCTAAAATTAAATTCTGTATTCGCAGCTGTAAAACGTGCACCATTTTCAAGAAGAACACCCAATCTCAAATCATGGCAGCTTTACCACCAGAACGGTCCAACTTCTCCCTCCCATTCACCTTTACCGGCTTGGACTTCGCAGGTCCGTTTGACCTTAAATCATCGGCTCTCCGAAAATCATCCATGGTGAAAGGCTACGTTTGCGTTTTCGTATGCTTTTCAACGAAAGCAATTCATCTAGAGCCGTGCTCTGACTTATCCAGTAAAGCGTTCCAAGCAGCCTTCACTCGTTTCGTTGGAAGACGAGGATTACCAAAACGAATATACTCGGATAATGGAAAAAAACTTCGTCGGAGCACAAAGAACGCTACAAAAGGACTTCGACCGTTTTATCAAAGAGGCTTCTCAGGATCTTCAAGCAAAATACTCCCTACACGGCTTCGAGTGGCAATTTTTACCCCCTAATGCTCCTCATATGGGCGGTCTCTGGGAGGCTGCAGTAAAAAGCTTCAAAGTACACTTCAAGCGTACTGTTGGAAGTCATCACTTCACCTATGAGGAACTCGCTACACTACTTGCTCGCATCGAAGCAGTCTTGAACTCCAGACCCCTTTCTCCTATGTCTGACAACCCTGATGATCTACTAGCTCTAACCCCAGGGCATTTTCTTCGAGGCGCTCCATTACTGACCCTTCCTGAACCACACCCAGACAATCTCTCAATCCAAAATCGTTGAATCAAAGTTCTTCATCAGCAGTTCGCTCAGCGATGGAAAGATGAGTATTTGAAGCAGCTACATCAACGATACAAATGGAAACAACCACAGGAAAATCTGTCTGTTGGCGACTTTGTAGTTATCAAAAATGATTTACTACCCCACAGGAATGGCGTTTGGGTCGCATCGAGAAGGTTTACTACGGATCAGATAACCACGTCCGGGTTGCTGACGTTAGGACTCAACATGGGCTTTTTACTAGACCAATCGTCAAGCTATGCCCCTTACCAATTTCTCCTGATTTGCCTCCTCCCACTTAACACTAAACATCACACCTCTCACTCACTCACTCACATACCTAACCACATATTCAATATATTTATCAACATATTACTAAAGTCTGCTTTCTTTACAGGCGTTCTCCACCTCGACTGCCGTCACCAATACGTGCACCACGCAATCCACATCTACATATGTGTCAGCTATGTAAGCGGTATCATTCGTTGCGGCTATGTCCGCAGTTTTTAAATATGAGCATCAGCGAGTGCAGGCAGTGTGTGGCAATCCACCGCTACTGTCCAAATTGCTTAGCACGAAACCATTATAGCATACGCGATTGTCAGTCGCCAGAGAGCTGCCGCATTTGCCATCGAATGCACCATACGTTGCTTCATCGTAGCGAAGTAGGCGAGAACCCCGCAGACGCTGCGGTACCGCGTAGAGGACCCGATGCTCGTGCGCAGTTCAACCGACTGCTCGAGGAACTAAGAAACCTAAGAGATATAGTTGCACCGGTGCAAGGCGGGCGCGATGTTTAAGTGACCTGCGTTACTTAAATCGCGGTTACGCTCAAGTGACACCGTCCTTAAGCTCCCATGCAACCCTACAATTTATCTTCATATTCGCTTATTGACTGTATTCATGGACTGGCCAGGAACTTTCCTGTACATTGGAACCGGCTTCCAGTGTTGCCTATATATGCGCTGAGCGCCTCTGATATCTTCATCTTTCAACATTCGGCAGCCAGCAAAGCAGATCATCTTTACCATCATCAAGCATCAGCAGTTGCAGCCACAATAAGTATTACCCTCGCGTTTTCCCCATCTCTTTTATTAAACAAGTGCATTTACTAAACCATTGACATAACGTAATTATAAACTTAAATATTGTATAGTACTAAGGCCAGTAAACCATTGAAGGTTCGAATTATATACATAATATAAACCGACATATATTTTGCTAAACATTGTAAACCATTGAAGGTTAAAGTGATATACACGTAGACTATATCTTTTGAATAAACTTTGTTAATATTGAATTGAAAAAAACCATCTTCTATCGCTTCTATTTGGAAACCTTCATCTCTCCATTCACGTGAGTTGTAAAATCTCTCTCTCGCATTCTCCAACATTAAAATCCCACCTGGGTTTAACAATATTAATTAATTATTTTTAGCACGTGCCCCAGCTTTCATTTTCAGCCGATTATTCCCAAACTGAAAAAACGATTTTGATGCGGATATGTACTCCGCTTCATTCCCACCATTTTCATGTATACAAGTTTCTGAAAAGAAGTAAAAACATGTTTAGTTAAATGATTAAATATTGAGCCAAAATCATGCATGTATGTATTCAGAAATTTAAGAATATTTGTATGTATGTACATATCGTGGGTGATTATGCAAAACAACGCATTGGACATCTAAGAGGCAGCGTAAGCGACATTTGTGACCAACACTCTTATACCCCTGGTTATTAAGACTTATTTATCCATACATACATATCACATACGCCGTTTTTTTTCTACTGCTTTTGATACAGTAACAACTGTTATTTAGTGTTAATACATGAATAAACCGATTTTGGAGCATATTGTTCACATACATACTCGTATATGGCCCAACGTTAAAAAAACCCAAAAAATACAAGAATTCTTGTTTCAATTTCCAGCAAATTAATATGTGTTCTCATAAGGGGTTAATAGCTTAAATATGAAATATTGACATTTCACAAAAAGTCGATGTGAAATATATCAGTTTCCAAGGAATCAGCCACTTGCTTACAACTATCAGCACTCATTAATAAATAAATTATTTCATATTATTTTAGTTCAACAGAAAGAACTAAAAATTTTCAGAGCCAGAGAAAACACGTCTTACTTCAGCGAAAGCTCAATTTTCATCTTAATGATCAATGAAAACTATTTTTTTTCATACCTGTCGTAAACATTTGCATTTTGGTTAAAATTGTAATAAATTTAATAACATTTTCTCAAGCCTTACAAAGCGATTATTTATAAAGCTATATAAAAACTTAAAATGAAAAACACTTATCTAATATTTATTACATCAAGCTTACATAAAGATATATTTAAAAACATTTTCTATAAACATTTGCACTTAACTTAGCAAGGTAAATGATTTAGAAACTTTGTTTTTGAACTTTATAAAAAGCTTACATTAAACTACAAATAAATTGATATTGATCGTTCAGGGCAACCACCCGAAGTTGGAATGGCGTAGCCCAGGGTTATTTTTTGAAGCGCGGCCGAAGGCCGCTAATGCAGAAACGAGTTCTGCACATAAATTCCATGGATCACGCCCCGAATTGGGGATCTGACCCTAAGTCAATTTTCGGTTTTTTGTTGATAACTTTTCACTAAAACAAAAAAATTAAATTTCGACTTCGGATCATTGATACCAAGGTCAAGCCGCGTATTTTGACACCCCTATTAGCGCATTCATATCACTCAAAAACGCATAATAGCAGTAGAAATCACACTTATAGAAAAATGAAAAAGCGCCTAACGTTAATGAAAGAAAGCCTAACAATCAAAAATGAATAAATACCTAATTAGTAGCCCAGGGTTGGTTTTTAAATTAAATTAAAAATGTTGCACATACGCGGTTTTGCACACACAACAGTGGTACCTCAAATGAAAGGTAGCATAATTACCTATCCAATACATAATTTGAATTTATTTCACACATAAAATGGGGCTTTCGTGTTGGGGATTCTGATTTTAGGGATTTTTCCTTTGGGGATTTTGATTTTGGGGATAATGTGGTAGACCCGTTCTTAGCACTTTTGACTCAATGACTTATTTTCCATTTTCTTGTTGACACTAATTCCATTTCGAAAGCGCAATAATGTCAATTGACACTATTTCCAATTTGTCAATTGACACTATTACCAGTGACACTATTACCTGTCACCTAACACAGCACTAACGCGTTAACCAACCAATCGAATTTTCACACATTTTCAAGCTTTTATTTCTTGTTTATGGTGGTAGTTATATTTGCATGTGTTCAATGTATAATATATAATACATACAAATACTTATATTAAGCCGCTAACAAAAATATTTATGTTATATTTTTTTATAAGCAATAAATTTAAAAACAAATGTATCTACCTTCTACACTATTTTTGAAGGTATAGTAGGTACACTAAAATAAGTTATTAAAATTCAACTGAGATATACTGTTTCAATTGCAAATTTCGAAAAATTCCCCAGAACTTTGTACCAAAAAATTTCTAAAGCTTCGAAAACTTAATCATTCTCGTGAGCGTTGTGACTGACTGTAGCTTCAAAATTGCATTTTGTTTTGGCAATCAATTCGTTAATGTACAACAAATTAATTATTAAAGTTCTCCTCAAATGATGATTTCGGTCAGTGCTGGGTAAATGGTTAAGAGGTGGAAATTCTAAGTTGCTTCTGATTGAATTTTGAATATTATCAGGCAGCGCCGCATAGTGGCACTTTTACTTGGTTTAGGAGGGAATAATTGTTTTTTTTTTATTTTGTTGTTGGTTTTTGCGGTCTTTCTTGTTTTACATATTTGTAAGTTTTGCAAGCTCGAGAACCAGAGAAACAATAATTCGTAATGAATTTTAATTGTCAGTTTTTTTTTTTAGTTAAATTTTTGGAATTTTTTAAAGTGGCTTATGCACGCAATGCCTACTGTATATAACGGTAGTTAGCATTTCTATTAATTCTTATTTTTCTGTGCGTAATCAGCTGTCAAACTGTTGGTCTCTGACGATAAGTTAAAAAGTGCCATTAGCAGGAGTAAATTAACGTTAGCTTTGAAGCTAAAAAAAATTGTTCTTTGGATAAAAACTTTAACTAATTTTGGATTTATTGAAAGTTAAGGGTATGTATGTTTCTTTACATTTGAACCAAAGAAAAGGGTGTCCAATAATTTTGTTCACGCTAATCCAGAACCATTTTTAAATTTGTATAATAACTAGATATTACTGCATACAACCCAACTGAATTCATCTGCATCCAGGTGCATCCTTGGATATAATGGCCATAACAAGGAGTCAGTTGTATGATGTGTGGGTCGCAGAACCGAGACATAACCTCAAAAACAAAGCCGTCTTGGACTACATTTGTACCGCTTTGGGCTACGAAGATCAAGAGAATATTATAAGAAGTGGTATATTGAATTCCGGAGTCAACTTCGAGTGTTTTTACGAGATGGAACCAGGTTAATAGGTCAAAAACGAAGTTTCTTGCCAAGTTTTCTGCATGGCTTCAAGAAGATATGTATTTATCAGAGCCAACTGCTCAGGAATATCCAGGTAGACCAAAAAAAAACTTTAATGATCTCACATACTCGGCAAAACAAAAGAGAGTTGCATATTTAGTAGACAATTACTCTTATGAAGAGCTTGCGTTTGCCACAAGAATGAGCTTGAATGCGTGTGGACTTCGTGATGTTGCAAATGTGGTTAAAGAAGTAACAGAATGTTCACCTGATAAGGCTAATGAAATTAAAAAAAGTATTCAGTATTTTCCTGATCAATGCATTAAATATACAGGCAGTGAAGCGTTATCTCTATATGCTGACGCACATTTATGGAAGTATTCATACACGCTAGTGCAGCAAGGTGCCAAAGAAAAGAATGCAAATATTTACCAACCGTATAACTCTCTTATTTTAGTTAAGCAAGAATGCTATCCCGAGGGTATAACGGTTACAAGTACAAAAGCAGAAATAGATCTCCAATCACTTCTTGACCACACGGTGAATAGAATAGAATCTACAATGTTATATTATCAGATATGTATTTAGATACTTGCAGTGTTGGGCAAAATTTAGTTAACTAATGATTGATGACTAATGATTGAATGTGTTAGTCATGATTGATGACTAATGATTACTTAGTTCAATCACGAGGTGATGACTAACGATTGATTAGTTTTAATCATAATCAAATAATCATGATTATTTTTTTATGATTGATATTTTTTAATACCAGGAAAAGAAAAATATTTTTCTGCATCTGAAAAAAATACTGAATTGCACACAAAACGTTACTGTAGGTTAGGTTAGACTTTGGTGTTTTAGTGTAAAATTCAGTATTTTTTGGTGGGCAGATAAATACATGCCCCGGTAAAATACTCGTCAGGGATGGGCAATATTAGAAAATTTGAGTGACGAGTGACGAAAAAATGAAAAATAAATTTTTATTCATTATTCAAAAAAATTTGAGTGATGAGTGACTGGTTATTTCTTATTCAAAAAAATCAAAGTGATAAATAACATGTTATTTTTATTCAAGAAGTGCTTGAAGAAAAATAATATCGACAGCTACACTGCAAAACCCTGTATGTTCAAAACCAAAAAGTTTTCAGGAGAGGGAAAAAACTGTAATAATTATAACGTATGTACATATATGAGCGACGGTTATTTTATTTCACCACTGGAAAGAAACGGAAAGTTGTAACCCGATTTTGACTGGATTTTAATGTGCGAAACATCACGACCTATGGGAAAGGCTCAGAACCTTATTTTTGGAAAAATAGTGACTTACGGGGTTTTGCAGTGTGGCTATCGTCCCTCAAGAAATCCTGAGTGATGAATAACATGTTATTTTTATTTTTGGAATTCTTGAATAACGATAAAACTTAATTTTTATTCACTTATTTAAAAATAAAAAATAAGTACCCTGAGATCCCGGAAAATTATACCCATATGCGCATTATATTTGTCGACATTTTCGGTATCATTTCGGAACTGTTTCGGGATTATTTCGGTACCTGTTTCGGGATCATTTCGGGATTGTTTCGGGACTTTTTCGGGATCATTTCGGGACTATTTTCGGCACTTTTTCGGGATTGTTTCGGGATAGTCAGGAAACAGTCCAGAACTGGTCCCGAAATAGTCCAGAAATGATCCCGAAAGAGTCCCGATATGGTTCCGAAATAGTCCCGAAAAGTCCCGAAAATGATCCCGAAATGATCCCGAAAAAGTCCCGAAACAATCCCGAAAATGTCCGGAAACAATCGCGAAAAAGTCCCGAAACAATCCCGAAAATAGTCAGGAAACAGTCCCGAAATAGTCCTGAAATGATCCCGAAAATGGTCCCGAAATAGTCCCGAAATGATCCCGAAACTGGTCCCGAAATAATCCCGATACAATACCGAAACAGTTCCGAAATTATACCGAAAAGACGACAAATATAATGCGCATATGGGTATAATTTTCCGGGATCTCAGGAATTTAGATTTTTTTGAATAAGAAATAACCAGTCACTCATCACTCAAAATTTAAAAAATGATCAATTATTTTTTTTTTTGTATTTGAATAATTTTTTATTCAAAGTGGCCCAACCCTGATACTCGTAAGGCACTAAGAGAAAATCAATCGTTTGATACAGGGTGTAAGGTACAGCCCCTGAAAGCTGAAAACTCAGACAATCCTCCACAAAGAAATTTTTCTCGGAAATTAAAAGAATTTTTGACATCTCCATACAAAATTGGCTAGAGAATTCTTTTCATTTTCGGGAAAAATTTGTTCATTTCCGAACCTAATTATTTCAGTACTTTACTCGAGATGATGGTCTGAGACTTCGGTCTGCTGATCCTTACACCCTGTATGTGTAGTGTACCAACACCTGTGCACAGAGCTTAGTCATACATTCATGATTAAAACTAATGATTGATGATTTGCGATTAACGAATTTAGTCATGACTAGTGATTGATCTCGTTAGTTATGATTAAATTAGTCATGACTAAATTAATCATGATTAGATCAATCATGATTGATCAATTGATTGAATATATTAGTTGATTAGCCCAACACTGGATACTTGGAATCTTGTTAAATATTAAGAAGCTGAATTTATACCCACCTGAACTTAGATTTCTTTAAGAAAAAAATGCAAATAAAAATAAAAATATTAAGATGTTTCATAAGAGCTAGAAAGGGGGTGTACCAAGTAATAGTAGGCAGGCATAGTACAATGTACTGCATAGGGGGCGGGGTGGGAGGTTGATCAAAAATATTTTGTGTATATATTACTAGATATCATACAAATATATAAACAAAGTTTGAATCAAAAATCTTCATCCATCACTGCGTAATGAATTTTTCTCTCCTAAATCACCCAAAAGTGCCACTGTGCGCCGGTGGTTCCCAATCTCTATTTATACAGCAAATATTATGCAAAACTGCAGTCGCGACTATTGCACTTTCCACTCTGTTTATATTTATTCGCAAACCTAATGATAGAACCGGGAATCTACGTTTCCATACGCCATATTTACGCTCAACACAGTTTCTTGTTCTTATTATTGACTCGTTGTATAGGTTTTCCTCTCGGCTGTTACATTGGGACAACGGTGTTAATACCCAATCAGTAGTTTGATAGCCACTATCAGCCACAATAATTCCATTTTGGAACTCTCCGTTTCAAGGCCCGCGCATATACGCGAATTTCGAAATATGGTAGCATCATGCGCAGATCCTGGCCAACGCGCAACAATGTCCAGTATTTTAAGTGTTTGGACATTAAAAGAAAACCACCCTTTGCGATTCCGATAAAGTTCAGCCTCATCGCCACCTGAAAGAAGTCCTTTATAACTATTAAAAACACTATGTATCAAGTGGATTTACCTGGCGAACTAATTGTGATATGTGTGCAGTCCAAAGCTGCTATAACACGAGGAAATTTAGCTATCATGTAAAATTGTTTTTGAACACTTGAAAGTTCATCATTCGAAGGAAAGCAAATAAATTCTTTGGCCAGAAGAGCTAAGTTGTGGGATACGAGCGTAACAACGCGTGAAGTTGTTGATTTAGTTTTGGGTTCTAGCTTGTCCTTAATTCATTTCATTTTTATTGAGCATTTTACTTATATCCGTTTATGCACAATTTTCGCAGTATTACAAACTTAAAAACACAAGGTTTAAATAAAAAAAATCCCACAACTAATAGAAATGTACATCTAGATATAAGCAAAGGTAAGACATTTTGTATGTTATACTTAACATAGTGTCAAACGTCATCTCTACTGAAGATACAGTGGGGTGGACTGTTAAATATTGAAATTAAAAATTAAATTATATGTTGAAGATAGGTATAAATAAATATATTAATGTAACAAATGCATTTAATAGAACTTTTGTAACGATAAAAGTAATCCAAAGGAAGCAATGAATATGTATAAGTCAAAATCTGTTAAATAAAAACTGTTTATGAATTGGTCCGCAGCAAAACTTCGATTGCGGTATGCGTAAGGCCCAAAAGAAAGGATTTCACGTTTTTCATGAATTGTTGTAAATTTCGTAAAGCACGAATTTCAGCAGGTAGCGCATTAAAAAATTTTCTAGATACTATCGTATAAAACTTGCTTGAGTGTGTGGTTCGCGAGGAAAGTACAACTACTGCAGGATGTGATCCTTAGATTATAGGTTTCCGATCTCATACTATGTAGGTATCCACACCTTATGAAAAAAATTTTTAATACTTTAGATAATAAAGATCTCTTACTGGAAGAATCGCTAGACTTCTAAAAAGCTCTCTTGAGGGATGCAACCGATTAACGTAAGCTAATTTTCTAATAACACATTTTTACAAAACAAGTATAGGTTGAATTTTGTTAAGGGCAGCACCTCCCCAGCAGCTCAGTCCATACATTAATTTAGAATTAAATAAGGCATAATAGAGCGTTTTAAGAGTAGAGTTGGAGCAGCAACTTCTTAGATGATAAAAACAGCGTAAAGAAGATTGGAGATATTGTTTAAGACGGGATATGTGACAGCCCCAATTCATATTCTGGTGGACAGTTACTCCTAGGTATTGGAAGTTCTCAACAGTGTCAATTATAAAAGAATTGCTGCTACAAGTAGCAAGCCGATCAAACGTACCGGACATAAACTTGTTGCACAACAGCTCGTGAAGTGCAAAGCGTTCACAGATCGCAGAATGAAAAACAATATTTATATCTGGAGATTTTCTTGCACTCAAACTAAAAACATAAGCTTGGTTTTATTGCTGACCACAAGCTTGTGTTTAGCAAACCAGGATCTTAAAAGATGTACATCGTGCTTTATGTTGGCTACCAGATCAAAAGTATTCGAGGAGCCATAGGCTATAGCAAGATCATCTGCAAATGCAGTGACCTTTCCTAAGAAAGGCATATCGAAAATTGAATTAACAAATATTAGAAATAAAATTGGGCCAAGCACAGAACCCTGTGGAACGCCAATTTTTATTGGATTAGAACTGCTTAGAACACCGCTGATTCTAACGCGTTGTTTCCTATCAGTAAGATAAGATACAAACCACTTATGTATGAATCCTCGAAACCCGACATAATATAATTTATTAAGTAGTATGGAATGATCCACTGTGTCTAAATAATACGGACCAAGAGACTTGTGTAGTAAGCCTGAAACGGTCACAGCAAGTCGACAGCTTTTCAATACCTTTCATAGAGAAATGGAAGACTGAGTTGCCTAAAATAACTTCTCCTGTGATAAAAGTTTGAAATTAAAAGTAGCTCTTACTGCATACTCTACTAAATGTGATGTTAAATGAAAACTCTTATAATTTATAGAACCATTCATTGTAAATACATTTGTGACTGAATTCGTTTAATTTATATGCAATATACTTAAAGTGGTTTCAAAATAAAGCCATTGCATACTGTTTTGAACATCTTGAGCTGTGAAAAAATCTTTTTTTTCTTTAGGAATTGTCGTCACATCACGCTTTATCACGTAACGTTTTACATTTTGGGTTGTATTGTGAAATCGAAACAATTATAATTATATTAAAGCAAGTTTTGTAGAAATATCCAAATACAATTGGCAGAATTTTGCGATTTTGTCGGAAAGAAAAACATCAACTTCTATTTTTGTCACATAACGTCACCTTCTTTTTTTACATATATTTATTGTAATGTGGTACGATTTTTTTTCTAAAGAAGCAAAAGAAAAAGTTTCTTTTTCCCTTATTTTGCTCTTGTTGAAACATGCGATTGTCACGTGCGTCACTATGGAAATGCCCATATTAGCTATACTTATTTAATACATATGCAAATACTCCTTTCTATTTGTTGTTATTCCCACAATGCGTATTTAACTGGTTCGTTGTTCCGCATATTATATCATGTTATTGGAATGTTTGACAATTCTTTGCCACACACTTCATTATCATTCGCTGACCAGAAAAAACTGGCGAGGCACACAGTACGGTAAGCTGAATATTATTAAATTATTTATATTACTATTGAATAATTTGAATTATTATTAAATAGTTTGTAAAAGTCCTATCCTAATATTTTTTATAATGGATATTCGTAATTTTCTGTGTAGAAAAAAGTCGAGTCGAGAACGAAGCTATAAGTTTAACATAATATTAAATACAGCATAAATTCATGAATGTAAGCCTCAAACGGGACTAGCACTGAATACTGCAGAAGTGTAATTTAATTTGGAGGTACCGAAAAGCTCGTGTGAAAAATTATTTCAGTTCCTATGATATTAGATTTTTTGTCAAAAAATCAGAAGAAGAAGAAAATGCTTTACGCCTTGATTTGCAACTGTCGAAATGAAATTAGACTTTTTGAATGAAAGCACACTACGCATGATTCCAATTATTGAAACAGCTATCTTGTGTGGCCGACAAGGACTTGCTCTCAGAAGTTCCAATTAGACGGGAAGAGTTTCTGAATCGTTGAAGAACCATGAAAGCTTTAGAGCTCTCCTAAGATATCGAGCCAAACCTGATGAGCAGCTGAAAAAACAGAGAATGCTATGCACATAAGCAACAGTGTCCAGAATGAACATCGATCGAGTGAACTAATCGAAGGGCTTTTCTTTTGGAGATGGCTACCTGGATAAATGCGGCGAAAAGTTCATCATTCACGAAAATTTTTTGTATTTTATTCCTATCACCGATTTTACTGAAAAGGGTATAGGAACTGCTTACCTTGATTTGCCAAAATCTTCCAGACTAGATTTCACGTATTTCTTCAGGCAAGGATATGACGTTGCAAGAGTGGTTAGCGAAGAGTTCCAAGGGGCTCAAGCCAGGGTTGGGTTTTTCGATACAATTGTACTTTTTCGATACAATTTGGCTCAAGAAAGTACTTAAGTACTACGCTATCGCTTTTGGTACAATTTCGCCTACAGCTAATATTCTAATCTATTTTGGCGCTATGGCAACCTTCTTTACAACGTTGTTTTCATTTGTGTACTTACACTCGTAGGTCGCTTAGCACCAAAGATGACTAGATGCTAAACTTTAAAGCAGCCATTATGCATACTTAGCATTGACTTGACTTGACTTGGAACTGCCACTTAGCGTTCTGTTTAATGAAGTTTGCATGTATCCGATTACCCTACTTGACTTGACTTAGAATTCTGTGGAGTTCTGATTTTTTATGTAAATTCTAAGTTTAGTGAGCGCCGTGAGAGAACTGTGTGATGCCATACCTTTTTTTTAACATTTTGAATAAAATCCTCCAACTATTCTATAGGGATAAGAATTTTTGGATGTATATTATTCATATGGCAGCCGCAAAACTTACTGTCAAATAAATTTAATTCAAATTAGGCTAACATAAAAAAAAATTTTTTCCTCCCAAAATGCTTTATAGTTTTTTTTTTGGCATTGACTATATACTGATTGTAGATAAACTCAGAAAATCGAAACCTAATGCCAAGAAAGTGCGTTTTGGTACTTTTTACTGAGTTATGTATATGGAAAAAATCACACGATTACTTTTAAAAAGCAATTCGATATGGGAAACTTTTACTCTTATTTGAAACTGGCTAGTGTGCTCTCTTGCTATTTTTCTAAGTGCTAAGTGACAGTTCTCAAGTCAAGTCAAGTCTATGCTAAGTATGCATAATGACAGCTTAAACCTTAAACGCTAAAAGGGTTTCAGGTGGGGAAATGGAAATCGGTATGGAGATAAACGATATCAATTCAATAGTACCGGAAAAAAATTGGGGTTATACAAAAAGGGAGCGCAGCATCTCCCAAACATACGTAATGTTTGGTAGGAACCCGAAACCCATTGTAAAGATATACTACACCAATACTCTCACTTACCTTCTAAAATACAGCTTACAATATTATTTCTAATTTAGTAATTGAAGTGGTAGCGGTAGCTTTTAGTTAAATAGTTTACATTTACGAAATGAACAGTTACGAATGTGTATATTATCAATATCTGAGTTATTTGGTGAAAATGATTTAGTGTGTCGGCGGATATCAACTTACATTGGAATAGATACAAAGTTTATCATTCAGTTGGATATTTTTTTTTTAAATGAACTTAATAGTAAAGTCTATTTTGGGCAGAATGAAGTTTGCCGGGTCAGCTAGTATGTAATAATAATATGTTTCATGTATGTGTTCATATTTATGTTTTTCAAAAAGCTCTTATTGAACTAAGAAAAAAGTTTCCATATAAATAAAAAGAAAAACTGATTTCAACTGTATTTTTAGTAAAAAAAAGTAAATGAGTAATATGGCAATATATGCGAGCCCTTAAAAAAATTCAGTACAATTTGAACGAAAAAGGTACGATTTTTGAGTGGATTTAGTACAATTCATGAAATGTAATTTCCCAACCCTGGCTCAAGCTGTTAGAAAAACGTATTCACTCGCGCTCTTCTCTCATTGTGCTGCTCATAGCTTCAATTTGGCGGTAAGCTCTGTGTGCAATATAACGGGAATCAAAAATTGTCTGCGAGTTCTATAGAATATCCATTCCTTCTTCATTTATCTGAAATGCCAAAATGCCTTTCAGGATGCGATAAATAAAAATAAACATCTATCGGAGACTCGAGTGAAGACATTAAACAAATTTTGTAACACCAGATGGGTAGAGTTTGTCGCAACATATTTCCGTTTGCAACCAGCTGTAATTCGAGCTCTTGAAGTAATTTCCACCAACTGGAAGTTTTCCAACTTCCACATTGTCTCCGAGGCGAGTACTTCAAGGAAAAAATCAAGATCTGGGAGAGGCTTTCAAAATTTGCTAATGCTGCAAAACAAATTTTAATGGAAAGAAGAGAAAACGCTAAGGGGGAGTTCAGACAAATTTTCCAAACAATGACCGAATTTAACGTTCCAATGCACAAACTGATTCAGTTGAAGATTATTTCCGTATAACAATCTACATACCACGCATTGATTAATATCTGACAAAACTGCAAGATCGGTTACACAGCCCCCCAGAAAAAAAAGTGGTATGTTCTCGGGAGGAGACAGGTCACTCCACATGTATTTTGGGTCTAAACACGAATCCGTAGTCAGAATTCAAAAGTACGAGATGGGAAAATTGCACCTCTGCAGAATAAAATCGATATTGAGGTAGATGCATTGGGGGGTCGAATCTAGGATTCACAACTAAATCGTCCAGCTGCTTCAACGAGCATCCCGAATGTAAAAACTCCTACCGTTATGTGGACAAAATTATAATACCCTTGTACTAGTAACAGGGTATAAAAATCCAGTAAATGCATACGTAAGAGGAAGTATTTAAGTTTGTTTATTGATGACCCGATAAGGAATACCTTTCCGTTAAACTATAGCAGTTGATTGATGTGACATTTGGATGTAGATGATATTTTTGAAATTTGAATTGTTGAAAATTGAATTGTTTATTGTAACGGATATTAATTTGAGATGAAGACAATGTATGCTTGTTTCTCGTATTATTTATTTGATTAATTATATGTTCATTAAGGTGCCTCACCAAAAAAAGTTGCACTGTTTCCACCGGAATTTATCCTTTTTATGTATAAAAGGAGTATGAAAAAATAGTTTAAATAAAAAGCATCTGAGATGATGGAGTGCAAAAGGTAAGCATAAAAAGGTTTGAAAATTGTATCAATATTATTTTTGTATAACTGTTTGCTAAAATTCGCAATGTGAAAAATTTAACCAAAAAGAGTTAAAATTGCAGAAATGACAACGTCTTGAAAATACCTTTCAAATGATATCCTAATCGTCTAAATCCGTTTTTTTTGTATGGAGCGTGAGGCGCCTTAATGTACATACATACATACATATGTTGGCCCGTGGAAGTGAATTTCACATCAAGTTCAAATTAGTTTTTTTTTGCATATTCTCATATATGTTTGTGTTGAAGTTTCCTTCTAATACTCTAAAATTTATTTCTTTGAAGTTCTAGTGCGTTAAATTTTATTTAGTTTATCAAGCTGTTAGAAAAACGTATTCACTCGCGCTCTTCTCTCATTGTGCTGCTCATAGCTTCAATTTGGCGGTAAGCTCTGTGTGCAATATAACGGGAATCAAAAATTGTCTGCGAGTTCTAGAGAATATCCATTCCTTCTTCATTTATCTGAAATGCCAAAATGCCTTTCAGGATGCGATAAATAAAAATAAACATCTATCGGAGACTCGAGTGAAGACATTAAACAAATTTTGTAACACCAGATGGGTAGAGTTTGTCGCAACATATTTCCGTTTGCAACCAGCTGTAGTTCGAGCTCTTGAAGTGATTTCCACCAACTGGAAGTTTTCCAACTGCTTTCAGCTATAAACAACGCAAATTTCCAGATATTCATGCATATTTTGAGCTCGGTGCATTATATCACATTGTCTCCGAGGCGAGTACTTCAAGGAAAAAATCAAGATCTGGGAGAGGCTTTCAAAATTTGCAAAACAAATTTTAATGGAAAGAAGAGAAAACGCTAAGGGGGAGTTCAGACAAATTTTCCAAACAATGACCGAATTTAACGTTCCAATGCACAAACTGATTCAGTTGAAGAATATTTCCGTATAACAATCTACATACCACGCATTGATTAATATCTGACAAAACTGCAAGATCGGTTACACAGCCCCCCAGAAAAAAAAAGTGGTATGTTCTCGGGAGGAGACAGGTCACTCCACATGTATTTTGGGTCTAAACACGAATCCGTAGTCAGAATTCAAAAGTACGAGATGGGAAAATTGCACCTCTGCAGAATAAAATCGATATTGAGGTAGATGCATTGGGGGGTCGAATCTAGGATTCACAACTAAATCGTCCAGCTGCTTCAACGAGCATCCCGAATGTAAAAACTCCTACCGTTATGTGGACAAAATTATAATACCCTTGTACTAGTAACAGGGTATAAAAATCCAGTAAATGCATACGTAAGAGGAAGTATTTAAGTTTGTTTATTGATGACCCGATAAGGAATACCTTTCCGTTAAACTATAGCAGTTGATTGATGTGACATTTGGATGTAGATGATATTTTTGAAATTTGAATTGTTGAAAATTGAATTGTTTATTGTAACGGATATTAATTTGAGATGAAGACAATGTATGCTTGTTTCTCGTATTATTTATTTGATTAATTATATGTTCATTAAGGTGCCTCACTCGTATGCTTGTTTCTCGTATTATTTATTTGATTAATTATATGTCCATTAAGGTGCCTCACCTAAAAAAGTTGCACTGTTTCCACCGGAATTTATCCTTTTTATGTATAAAAGGAGTATGAAAAAATAGTTTAAATAAAAAGCATCTGAGATGATGGAGTGCAAAAGGTAAGCATAAAAAGATTTGAAAATTGTATCAATATTATTTTTGTATAACTGTTTGCTAAAATTCGCAATGTGAAAAATTTAACCAAAAAGAGTTAAAATTGCAGAAATGCCAACGTCTTGAAAATGCCTTTCAAATGATACCCTAATCGTCTAAATCCGTCAATAATTGGCTGAGTTATTAAAGTTTTCCACAAACCTACCCCTCGAAATATGACCAAAAACAGCATCATACATCTCAATATTTGGATTGCGTTGATAAAATTTTCAAACTTGTTGATGCTCACCTTTTGCACTCCAGTTAATTCATCATCTCAGGTGCATTTTATTAAAAAATATTTTTTCATACTCCTTTTATAGATAAAAAAGGATATTTTTATCGTTTTTTTAACGCGGTTTAGCTCTAGCAAATCTTAATATTTTTTCGAAATGTTAGAATACATTGAAGTTTATAATTCCGATGGAAACAGGGTGTCCAGTTTTTTTTGTATGGAGCGTGAGGCTCCTTAATGTACATACATACATACATATGTTGGCCCGTGGAAGTGAATTTCACATCAAATTCAAATTAGTTTTTTTTTGCATATTCTCATATATGTTTGTGTTGAAGTTTCCTTCTAATACTCTAAAGTTTATTTCTTTGAAGTTCTAGTGCGTTAAATTTTATTTAGTTTATCTCCTGGCATTATCGCTAAATGAGGAGTTTATTTTTTCGTTATTTTATAAAATATTAGCTGCCCGTGTGCGACGTTGTCCGCAATGCCACTGTGTTTTGTTTATATATTGACATGCTATACATATTAAGTTGAATTGTTCAAACCCAGAACTCACCAACTTAAATCATTGTTTACTTACACTAAATGCACGTTTTTTAAAATCAAAAACATATTTTTATAATTCAAGTGAAGTATGTTTTCAGTCAGGATAAGATAAAGTCATATATACATATTAATATGTAAAATGAAAAAAGTAGTACATCATTTATTTCTTTTTTTTTTATTGATTTGTGCTAATGTGTCGTTTTTAATGTTTAGTATTACCAGAGAACGTATACTCAATTAGAAGGCGTACTTTTTAGTAAACATGAATGGCTTCCATTCCCACGAAGCAATTATCGATGATTCACCACAAGTATCGTTGATTCACCACGATTTATCGTTGATTCACCACATAAATAACATTTGTCATTTGTTCTGTTAGCAAAGAAACAAGAGAATTTATGTTTGCACGGAATTTACATTTTCAGCGGACTTAGAAATGATTCAATTTGATGCTAGCATTTGTCCAATTTTAGTATATTTTACAAATTATTTTATTGTATTATTTTATATAAAGAATTTATTGGAAAATATCATTAAAAAATTAAAATACTAATTATAAACATGTTTTCATTTAACATTTTAATTGTAGTGTTAGACCGGTTGTCGGTAATTAAATATTTGGCTTAGTTGATAAGACCTAGGATCTCTTTTTTCTACGTTCGTCAGATCGAATCCAGCTGCCAAGCTCATAATTTTTATTTTATGAATTTTATAAAATCAATAATTGCGCCAATTATTTGACATTTTAAATTTTTCCTTTTGTTTGGCTGACTCGCGCTAGAGCGAGTATATTCACTAGGCGCTCATAAAAACCAGTCATAGCAATTCCAAATTATTTGTCTTCTTCACGATGAAAATATTTGTAGCATATGTATGCGCGACAAAATGTGCAGGTGTCCGATCGTACACACCGATTTACATACAACAAAAATTACGGACATATATATGTGTGTCAAAATGTACAGCTGTCGGCATGGAAATTTGTCTTCTTCTTCTTCATGATACAAAAATGCAACAACGAAATAGCATGGATATTTATGTGCGTAATGATGTACACTTCTTCTTACTTAACAACAAATTGTGTGCATATTTATATGCGTAATGATGTACAAATACACAACAACAAAATGCGTGGATATACATATATGTGCGTAATTATGTACGCTTGTACTTCATATATATGTGCGCAATATTGTACTTTGACAAAAACTTCTTCTTTTGCGATACTTTGTGATTTTTAGAAGATTTTAGCATATTTTGGACTAATTTCAACTATAGAAATGAAATAAATATGGAAAGAACCATCCAGAACCATCGAAAACTTGTGTCACACCAAGTGACCATAAAAATATGTAGGGGTCAGTGAAAAATATGAAAAGATTTTTGATGTCCATTACCCGTACATGCATAAGTCTTGTTCACATATGAGGACACCAACACCTTGAAATATTTACTCGAAACATTCCTTTCCCGCATTCACGAACCATCCAGAACCATCGAAAACTTGTGTCACACCAATTCTTCCTTGAGACGAGGATGAAATGTCGCAACACAGCATTTGTACAAAAATTATAAAATTCAATTTTTGTCGATTTTACATTTATTTGATATTTTAAAATATACATATGCATCAGACGGAATTCAAATAGAAGAAGCACACGGAACATAAGTTGCTTTCATCGATTCCATGCTACCAGGCGATCATAAAAATATGCACATGTCTGGTCAGAAATATGCAAATGTATGCTTCTTGTTTCCACCCGCCTTCGTCTTACCAACAAGCAAAAGAACAAGACACAAAAAATCAAATCTATCAAAATCTAGACAAAAATCAAATTTGTTGCCGAGTGAATATCACTCACACATACAAATTTACACATATCTACGTGTATTCCTTTTCGTGCCCGCCTCCGTCTCACCAACAAACATAAATTAAAGAACAAGACACAAATAATCAAATCCGACAAAAATAAAAAATTAGCCGACAATTGCGATTTGAACTCGCAACACCATAAAAAACAAGTTCAAACCTCCACGTTGGCCTGTACACCAAATGTAATATATCAGATCATCGTCTTATTCGGTACTTAACAATATGCCAAAACGTAAACTTTTATCCATCAATTTCATAAGGAAAATGACCAAATGTATATATTTTTAATTTTTTATTGTTTCAAGTAATTATTTAAATGTTTATAAATTACGTTAATAAAACCTATTTTGAATAAAAGAAAGAAATTAAATATGGTTAGTAAATATTATTTATTTTGGCAAGAATGGTGTGTTATTGCTTGATTTCATTATGCAAATAGCCAAATGTATACACGTACTTTGATGTTTTATTGTTTCAAGTATCAAAATACTTATAAATTACGTTAATTAAACCTATTTTGAATGAAAAATTAAATTAAATACGCTTAGTAAATAATATTTATTTTGGCAAAAATGGTCCAAAACACATTAACAGAAATCATAACAGCAGAGAATTTATTTGTTAAAATGCGTTCTTCGAAGCGAGCAAGACCTTCTAGTAACGGGTCTTCGCCAAAGCCTAAGAAAAACAAGAGTGCACCAAGCAAAGAAGCAGCGAAGAAAGTGGACAAGGGGAAACCTTCGGAGTCCAATGTCGCCGAGGAAAGTGCAGCACAGGCAGTTCCCCAAACCAAGCTCAATGAGTGGAAACTCGTAAAGAGGGGTACGCGGGTACGAGGCAGACCTGATGCCTTAGTTATTAAAGCTACAAACACCTCCGAGACATCGTACGCCGATATCCTAAAAGCCATTAGAGGTAGTGCGCAACTTAACGATCTCGGGGAATGCTGTAACCAGAATCAGGAAAACCAATAGTGGGGACCTGCTTTTGAACCTGAAGAAGACGGATCCGGAGCTGCGAAACAGATTTCAGGATGACGTAAAGAAGGTCCTGGGACAGGCTGCGGATGTCAAACATGTAGCTCAAGAAGTACGTCTGGAAATCAAGGACATGGACGAGGTGACTACAGAAGAAGAGATCATCGAGGCCCTGCTGAAAATGGATGAGCGATGCAGAGACGTCAAGGTGAAGTCCATAAGGAAGTCGCACGGCGGAGCCCGATCAGCTTTTTTTGCGGTCCCCGCATATGTCGCTGGCTTACTTACGCAGGCAGGGACCATCCGTATAGGATGGGTCAATTGCAGAGTCCGTTTACTAGTGGAGCCAAAACGGTGTTACCACTGTTTGGAGTTCGGCCATACGTCTAATGCCTGCAAGAGCGAAGTCGACTGCAAGGACTGCTGCTTCAAATGCGGCCAAAAGGGTCACAAAGTTGCACTCTGTGAGAACAGCTACTTTTGCATAATTTGCAAACGGACGGGTCTTACCGACCTAAATCATTATACGGGTGGAAGAAGGTGCAAATTATTCCTAAAGGCCCTAGCGGGTACCAAAAGTCAATGATCTTGGTTCAGATTAATCTAAACCACTGTGAAGCAGCGCAAAGCCTTCTTAAGCAGACTATCTTCGAACGTAAGGCGGATGTGGCTATACTTTGTGAACCATATAAGTTAGAGGCAGGCTGGTCTCACGACAACAATAAAAAAGCTGTAGTATGGAGCTGCGGCCCACGCGAGCCTAATGCAGTCACAGTTAACGTTCAAAAAGGGTTTGTTTGTGCCAAAGTAGGGGTATTCCACAGTTGTTATATTCCACCAAGTGTGGACTTAGTGGATTTCCCGCGAATACTGGACAGGCTGGTTAATGACGCGAGGGGAAGACAAACCCTAGTCATAGCGGGCGACTTCAACGCGTGGGCTCTGGAATGGGGATGTCGTAGCACAAATGCAAGAGGAAGGGCTCTTCTAGAAGCTTTCGCAGCTCTGGATCTAATACTGCTTAACTCCGGGAATGTTCCTACATTTAGCAGATCTGGAGGAAGTTCCATCATTGATTTAACGTTTGTTCAAAGCAACCTCTTCAGAGGTTCACACTGGGAAGTGAGCCAGCACTATACCTTCAGCGATCACTCATGTATTGTCTTCAAGATAACTACAAACTCGCGACCGGCGAACAACACGAGTCCAAGGTATCAGCGTGGCTGGAAAACAAACACCTTCGACAAAAGTTTATTCAGAGAAGCTTTGCAGCTGCAGAACTTCCAGCTATCCGATTCCGCCTCTGCCAGTGCAGACAAGTTAATGTCCAGGTTAGAAGAAGCATGTGATGCGTCGATGGTTCGAAGGGCTAAAAAAAGTCGCCATCAACCGGTTTATTGGTGGACTGATGAAATTGCACAACTTCGCTCAGAATGCAACAAGGCGAGAAGGATAACACAGAGGTCCTTTGGCACTTTACATCACCAACGAGATCGGCTATTATTTGCGGAGAAACGCAGACAGTTAAAGAAGGCGATACGCGCAAGTAAAAGAGAGGCATTCCTCCGTCTTTGCGACGATGCAGAAAACAAACCCTGGAGGGGGGGCATATAAAATCGTGACCAAACGCCTTGTAGGTGGCACTAAGTCCCCAACAGACGAACAGCTGCTGAGAGATAGCATTCGCGTACTTTTTCCGGTTCAGGAACCACTGCAGCGTCACTCCAATCCTCACGTTCTTGGAGAGATGGTACCAGAAGTAGCCATTGAGGAGGTACTAGAGGCGAGTGTATTGTATATTGTATTGTATTGTATATTCATTATTTTCTTTTAAGTTTGCTTAAAATTTTTTATGTATTACAATATAAAATATCACTTAAACAAGAAAATAGTTAATGACATAAAGTGCTCACTAAAAGCAGTGGAAATGCCATATCCTAATTTTTTTTAAATTTAAAATGCTTGTGGGGCGCATAATAATAACAAATTATAATAATATATAAATAAATTGCTTACAATAAATTGATTATTAGTACATGGAAAGAGTATACATTTTTATCTAAAGCAAAAGTAAAGATTACAGAATATTTTTATATAATGCAAAAACCTTCAATGTTAATTGACAGAAAGAATTTATATGATAGGTCGCAGCAGAATTTCTATACTCTCATGATTGAAACCAAGTAGCCATTGTTTCACTCCCCTCAGAAACGCTGGTAGCCATCGAATGATTTGTACATCGGTAGGTAGTTTATTATATAGTTTACATGATACAGTGCTGTAAAAGTTACGAAAAATTGTGGTGCGAAAATTAGGTATTGTTACTTGTGATGACGAGTTACTTCTTAACGTATAATGGCTGAAAATCGGGCTTTGCGTGTACCCGCTTCTTTTAAAAAAATTTTTTAAAACTTTGAAATAGTATAGGTGTCGCACGGGAAGAAAATTCAATTTTTTGAAAAGATCCATGGAATGCGATAGGCGACCGGCGTTACACATTCTTCTAATGAGACGTTTCTGAAGGACTAGAAGCGGATAAAGCTTACTGACGTAGGCACCACCCCAGCAACTGATCCCATACTGTAATTTAGAGCGGACTAGTCCATGGGTACACTAGTGCCAATATTCTATTTGAGCACTACAGCCTTTTTAGGTTATAAAAGGAACGAGCAGCTGAAAGCATGTAAGTTTTCACAGCCGAAATATGCGAAGACCAACTTAGATTTTGGTCAATTATAACTCCCAGATACTTGAAGTTTGAGACGACTTCGATAGTAAAGCATTTGGTGTCGCATCTTGCTGATTCATCAAAAGTGAAAGAAGAGTTTTGTCGAGTACAATTATTTGAACACAAACGATGACGCTTACAGCTAGAACCGTGAAAAACCACTTCGTTTATTGGTATTTCCTTTCCGCAAAGGTTAAAATACATTAACTTTGTTTTGTTGCTCACCACGAGCTTATGACTCGCAAACCAAGATCTTAATAGGTAAACATCATGACTAATATCAGAAAAAAGATTAAACGAGTTGTTTGATCCATATGCGATAGCAAGGTCATCAGCAAAGGCCGTTACGCTACCATTAAATGGCAAGGAGGAAAAATAAGATTGGTCCAAGAACCGATCCCTGGGGTACGCCTACGGTTATAGGCCTGGGTTCACTTACATGATTCCCAATTTTAACTTTCTGAACTCTATTCGTTAAGTAGGACTTAAACCAATTAAGAATTTCACCACGAAAAATTTTTTCGATATCGTCATCGATTACCTGCACATTTAATGCATCACATATTTTTCGTACGCATTCTTTTGCATTATCTGCGTTGACATTTGGTATACCAACAACATCAATTGAGTTCTCTATTTGGGCTTGTTCTTTCCAATTGAGTTTACTTTCCAGCTTGCTTACTCTTTTTACTAATTCGCAATTTTCGTCTTTAAGTTGTTGTATTGTTTGGAGGTAATCAATGTTGATTTGTTTGAGGTTAAGTCACTCTTCGTACAAAATCTGAAGAGTTATTTTACCCTCAGATACATTAACACAAGTTTCTGACCGCTCTGCTGTTTTTTGTATATTTTGCTCTTCCTTATTTGCCGAACTTCGTTTGCAATCAATACCACTTTGTTGTTTTTTCGCAGCATTAGGTGCACTCGAACTACTTGCTAGTGGGTTTGTACTTGGCGTTGTTGTTGCCTGCAATGTTTTCCGACGCAAAGCAGTGCACTTGTCACAACGATATTTTTTGTTGTTGATCTTAAAAAATTCGATGTCTGCTGCTTTGATATTAACACATTTGCAGTGAAAGTAGTTCAAACAGTTGGAACAATCAATTTTATTCGCACTATTACGTTCAATTTTGTCCTTGCACACCAAGCAATTCATTTTGAAAAATTAAATAGTTTTTAAATATCAAATAATTTATTTAATCAGTGAGCGCCCCCACGTTCACTTGTTTTCACTTTGACGTTCTATGTATTTGAGTGGTAAAATCACCCTAAATAAATCTCCAGGACCGGATGCTGTTCCAAACATTGCTGTGGCGGAAGCTTTTAAGACACAACCAGATGCTTTTGCGCGCGTTTTTGACTTCTGTTTAAAAACCGGCACTTTCCCAAGACGTTGGAAGCTTCAAAAGTTGGTGCTGTTACCTAAACCCAACAAGCCACCTAACGACCCATCGGCATATCGCCCAATATGCATGATAGATACCGCGGGTAAAGCCCTTGAGCGTATTATATTAAACCGAATTAGCGATGCAATCGAAGAGACAGGAGGACTTGCGGAGAATCAATTCGGCTTTCGGAAAGGCCTTTCCACGGTTGACGCGGTGAAGCTGGTAAAAGACATAGCATCTAAGGCCATTTCAGGAAAGCGATGGAAAGGGGGAACCATTGAATATTGTCTAGTAGTGACCCTTGATGTGAAAAACGCATTTAACTCTATCCGCTGGGGGACAGTCATTGCGGCGTTGCAGGAGCTCGCTGTACCAGAGTATTTACTCCAAATTATAAGAGATTACTTCAGTGAGAGGATAATAATTTGCGAGACCGACTCGGGCTTGCTTTACCATAGAGTGTCAGGTGGTGTGCCCCAGGGATCGGTGCTGGGCCCGCTTCTGTGGAATGTGGCATATAACGGGGTCTTTAAGCTAAATGTGCCCAGGGGAGCAAAGATCATCGGCTTCGCTGATGACATTGCAGTAGTGGTAGTGGCTAAGCACATCAATGATTTGGAGCGTATAGCAAACGAGACGGTAGGAGCCATTTCTGAGTGGATGACGCATACGGGTCTGGAACTAGCGGAGCAAAAAACCGAAGCCTTACTCATTACTGGGCGAAAAAAGATGGAATTTGCGGAAGTTCGTGTCAATGGCACGACTATAAAATCAAAACCAGCCATTAAATACCTCGGTATAACATTAGACTCAAGATTAAAATTCAATGAGCACATGCAGTACATATGTGAAAAGGCGGCTCTCTCCAGGATGATGTTGAATGATAGAGGGCCCAAGCAAAAAAGTAGGCAACTTATAGCCAGCGTTCTCAAGTCCGTAATTCTTTATGGTGCAGAAATTTGGTCAGACGCTTTTCGAATAGCCTCATACAGTCGCGGGGTTCGTTCGGTATACAGGCTATGTGCTCTTCGAGTATGTTCGGGGTTTCGCACGGTATCGGAGGATGCAGCATTGGTGGTGGCGGGCCTCTATCCAATTGACCTGCTCGCAGCGGAGACAACTTTCGAAGCACCAGATGGAGCCGATAGTTTCAGTCGTAAGAAGCTGGCAAACCTAAATACCATATCCGTATGGCAGCGCAGGTGGGATGCTTCCACCAATGGTCGTTGGACTTATAAACTCATTCCTTCTATCGAAAGCTGGTTAAAAAGACCGCTTGGTGAAGTGGACTTCTACCTAACACAGTTGCTGACGGGCCATGGATGCTTCAGGCACTATTTCCATCGTTTTAACCTAGATGAAGCCGGGTACTGCGAGACGTGTGGCCCTGAATTCAATGAGGACGCCGAGCATGCGGTGTTTCACTGCCCTCGCTTCGACGCTGAAAGGCAACACCTGCACGAAGCGTTTGGTGAACGCCCTACGCCTGAAAACATAATACATAACATGTTAGCAAGGCCGAGTAATTGGGACGCCGTGTGCTCGTTTGCTGCAACACTAATATCGAAACTTAGATGGGAGGAGCGGCAAAGAATGTTGAGACGCAGAGAGGGAGCCACAGCCCTCCTCTGAGTTGGTCTGTAACTGATAGGTAGTGTCTGTTTGCTAACATTGCGGATTTAATTTATGCGGTATTGGAACCTCGGCCGTTCCAACTGCCCTGGCTACCATGACAGCTGTTGTACGAGTAAGTGTCTAAAAGGAAACTTTGGCGACTTGACCAGATGCGGTATTGGACCCACGGCCGTTCCAACCGCCTGGTCTGCGCGACCAATACCTGAGCCAAATGGGTATTTAAATTGTAAGTATCGGGAGCAGATTGGGAACACGGCCACTCCAACTGCCCTGGCTGCGATGACAGCCTTGTACGAGTAAGCGTCTGACTGAAAGCATTGTCGATTTAACCAGCTGCGGTATTGGACCCACAGCCGTTCCAACCGCCTGGTCTGCGTGACCAATACCTGAGCCAAATGCGTATTAAAATTGTAAGTATTGGGAGTAGGTTGGAAACACGGCCACTCCAACTGCCCTGGCTGCGATGGCAGCCTTGTACGAGTGAGCGTCTGACTGAAAGCATTGTCGATTTAACCAGCTGCGGTATTGGACCCACAGCCGTTCCAACCGCCTGGTCTGCGTGGCCAATACCTGAGCCAAATCCGGTATAAACCAGATGCTGTATTGAAATAAAAAATTTAGTAAGTTGTATGTATGTACGTACATTTAGTAGTTATAATTATACAGTTTTAGAATCTTTAACAAGTCTGACGTTTTTTCAATAACACCCCCAGCTAGTAGAAAAAAAATTCCTATAAAAAGATCCCCAGTCAAGAACTGAAATGGACGGTTTACGCTGACCAACAGACGTTGAGCCTAGTGCTCAAACCACCTCCCGACGGAATACTTCACGGTAGTACCGGGGGGATCGGTACATGACGGTAGGAGTCTTGGTGCCGGTTCAAGTCCCACACTGACTTTAAGGCTTTCGATGCTTTCTCCTCGGAAAAAAAAAAAAAAAACCCATTTTGTTGTTGTGTATTTGTACATCATTACGCACATAAATATGCACACAATTTGTTGTTAAGTAAGAAGAAGTGTACATCATTACGCACATAAATATCCATGCTATTTCGTTGTTGCATATTTTGTATCATGAAGAAGAAGAAGACAAATTTCCATGCCGACAGCTGTACATTTTGACACACATATATATGTATGTCCGTAATTTTTGTTGTATGTAAATCGGTGTGTACGATCGTACACCTGCACATTTTGTCGCGCATACATATGCTACAAATATTTGCATCGTGAAGAAGACAAATAATTTGGAATTGCTATGACTGGTTTTTATGAGTGCCTAGTGAATATACTCGCTCTAGCGCGAGTAAGCCAAAAAAAGGAAAAATTAAAAATGTCAAATAATTGGCGCAATTATTGATTTTATGAAATTCATAAAATAAAAATTATGAGCTTGGCAGCTGGATTCGATGTGACGAACGTAGAAAAAAGAGATCCTAGGTCTTATCAACCAAGCCAAATATTTAATTACCGACACCCGGTCTAACACTACAATTAAAATGTATGAAATTTGTCCACTATGTCCAATGAAAACATGTTTATAATTAGTATTTTAATTTTTTAATGATATTTTCCAATAAATTCTTTATATAAAATAATACAATAAAATAATTTGTAAAATATACTAAAATTGGACAAATGCTAGCATCAAATTGAATCATTTCTAAGTCCGCTGAAAATGTAAATTCCGTGCAAACATAAATTCTCTTGTTTCTTTGCTAACAGAACAAATGACAAATGTGGTGAATCAACGATAAATCGTGGTGAATCAACGATACTTGTGGTGAATCAACGATAATTGCTTCGTGGGAATGGAAGCCATTCATGTTTACTAAAAAGTCCGCCTTCTAATTGAGTATACGTTCTCTGGTAATACTAAACATTAAAAACGACACATTAGCACAAATCAATAAAAAAAAAGAAATAAATGATGCACTACTTTTTTCATTTTACATATTAATATGTATGTATATATGACTTTATCTTATCCTGACTGGAAACATACTTCACTTGAATTATAAAAATATGTTTTTGATTTTAAAAAACGTGCATTTAGTGTAAGTAAACAATGATTTAAGTTGGTGAGTTCTGGGTTTGAACAATTCAACTTAATATGTATAGCATGTCAATATATAAACAATACACAGTGGCATTGCGAACAACGTCGCACACGGAACTTAACGCACTAGAACTTCAAAGAAATAAATTTTTGAGTATTAGAAGGAAACTTCAACACAAACATATATGAGAAAAAAAAAGAATATGCAAAAAAAAAACTAATTTGAATTTGATGTGAAATTCACTTCCACGGGCCAACATATGTATGTATGTATGTATGTACATTAAGGCGCCTCACGCTCCATACAAAAAAACTGGACACCCTGTTTCCATCGGAATTATAAACTTCAATGTATTCTAACATTTCGAAAAAATATTAAGATTTGCTGGAGCTAAACCGCGTTAAAAAAACGCTAAAATATCCTTTTTTATCTATAAAAGGAGTATGAAAAAATATTTCTTAATAAAATGCACCTCAGATGATGAATTAACTGGAGTGCAAAAGGTAAGCATCAAACAGTTTGAAAATTTTATCAACGCAATCCAAATATTGAGATGTATGATGCTGTTTTTGGTCATATTTCGAGCGGTAGGTTTGTGCATGTAGGTGGTCTATAGAGTATTCAAAAGCAAAGAAATGGAGTACTCCGAGTCGGATTAGGTGATCCAATTATTGGCCCTGTTATTTTTTGATTGTTATTGCAAAGGATACTTTTACACGGAATTGAAAGCGTTTGTATTGGAATGTCATATCCGTTGAATTCATTGGTAAGGATTGTTGTCTTTTATATGTTACTAGCTGACCCGACAGACGTTGTTCTGCCAAGGTACTCCCTTATGTATAGTTCTTTAAAGATTGTTCATACTTTTCTAGCAGGGAACTGAGAAGTTATAATTTTCCAGTACCATGGTGTACTGATAAGGTGAGAGCAACTTGAATTGCCATGTATTTTGTTAGTGTAATTTAGAATTTCGATTGTCAAACTTACAACGGCGCACAACAACAATGTTTGCCAATGTTGCCACACTTATCATGAAACACGAAGATTTTCTCTCTATGTTGACAATCGAAATTCAGCTTCAAATAAAAAAAGTAAAAATCAGCTGATTTCTTGCGGTCACCTTCTTAGTACAGCATGTCCAGTACCTTACACCTTGAGACCTTTTGAAAATAACAAACATTTTAATTAACTTTTCTTATGTTCTTTTTTTACACCCAAATTCACACTTTAAAAATAGAAGTTTGACATTTAAAAATAGTAGTTTCATTTTTGGTAAATTAGCGGTATCCACCTCTATGCTCTCCAGGTTCAAGTTCGTAGTTGCAATGAAATAATATCATAACCAAAAAAGTGAGCTTCTCGGGTATACATTCTGATTTTTTATCAGCTTTGGTGGACATACTTTATTTATTTTTTGTTTCGGGAAACTCTCATGACTACAGCTACACCGGCATATCTGTATGCATGACTTGCAACCTCACAGTTGCACCTACGTACTAAAGATCTCTCCACTAACATCACTCTCCCGGCAACTACCAAACAGGTGTTTTCTCATGGGGCTGGCTAGCTCATTAACTCCATAGAGCTGTTTTCACAGAAGCCGGTTAACGATAACCGGAATTTAACTGTGGTAGCTGTTAAATTAACCCTTGAAATGAATATTTTTGAGTTACCAAGCAATTGTATCTAAAAAAAAGTATAGCTTAAAAAAAGATATATGTCTAAGTTCCCAACAAACACAGACAATTTTTTCTCCAACTTTTGATAAAACCTTGATTCTCAAGTGGAGATTCAGCTTTCCTCACAACTTGAGGTTAAGCTTTGTTCTCCAACGTTATTTCTCAACTTGCGCATTATTTGAGATGAAGTTGAGAAATTGCCAAATAGGGAATTGCCTTAAGATGAAGTTGAGATTTAATGCATTCTCAACTTGAGAATCACTGAAATTCCTATATTAAAAAAGTGCTTTGAAGTTGAGAATGCTATAACTAAACTATTGAGGTGCTGTTGAGAATTAACCTTGGAGATTTGAGAAAGGCATTTGACCTAAAATGCATCTCAAGTTGATATCAAACAAAATTGTTTGTTGGGTTACCTTTGTCTTAAAATTATCCTGCACTACATGATTTGCGTTGAATAAGTTAACTTAGAAGACGCTGCTAAATTGTTAGTAGTTCATTGGACTTACCAACCAAAAGCTCTTATGCATTTCAGCCACACTTTTGCAGTATCTGAACAAAACTATTTAACTTATCCAGGTTTAGTCAGTTAAGAATACCGGCCATGATTTGATGAAAACGCTACGTTAAAGCATCATCACAGAAACATATTGGAAACATTAAAGAAAAAATTTTTAAAATCGGTTGAGCCGATACGGAGATCTTACGGGACATACGAACGCCAATTCATTTTTATATATATAGATTATGAAAAAGGACGGAATAACAACCTATATTCACAACCAAAACTTTTGGTTGTTGTATTCACTTTTTCAACATTCGCCAAAGTAGCGAAAAGGAATTCACCATTTGGTCAAGTAAATTTTGTATTTAAATATAAAACGGAAAAAATCTGTACGGCATTAAGTTCCCTACAGGAACATTTCAGTTAGAACACCAGTGATCTCACCTGACTACAATTTATATGGTAGCTAAACTTCCTTAGCTAATATATGATTAAATTGAGGATTTAGGAAATGTTTTGTTCTATATAAATAAACACTATGTCCGATAGAATAAAGAAAAGATAAAATTTTGAAAATCGGTTAAGCCGTTATAGAAAAAAAATTTAATTGAGATTAGAAAAAAAATGTATGTGGTAAATGAGACCTGAAACAGATTGAAAACATTAAAGAAAAAATATTTAAAATCGGTTGAGCAGATACGGAGATCTTACGGGATATACGAACGCCAATTCATTTTTATATATATAGATTACAACTTCTTCACCATGACATAGATTATGAAAAAGGACGGAATAACAACCTATATTCACAATCAAAACTTTTGGTTGTTGTTTTCACTTATTCAACATTCGCCAAAGTAGCGAAAAGGAATTCACCATTTGGAAAAATTACGGAATAAATATCTATAATCACAATCAAAACTTTTGGTTGTTGTCTTCCCTACAGGAACATTTCAGTTAGAATACCAGTGATCTCAACTGACTACAATTTATATGGTAGCTAAATTTCTTTAGCTAATATAAAGTACGAATTTAAAAAAGGTTTTGTTCTATATAAATAAACACTATATCCGATAGAATAAAAAAAAGAAAAAATTTTGAAAATCGGTCAAGCCGTTATTGAGTATTAGCTAAAAAATTTTGAAATTGAGATTAGAAAAATAAAAATTTATGTGGTAATTGAGACGTGAAACAGGTTGGAAACATTAAAGAAAAAATATTTAAAATCGGTTGAGCCGATCCGGAGATCTTACGGTATATACGAACGCCAATTCATTTCTATAGGTATATATAGATTACAACTTCTTCACCATGATGAATAACAACCTATATTTACAATTAACAACCTATGTATGTATATTCACAATCAAAACTTTTGGTTGTTGTTTTCACTTATTCAACATTTACCAAAGTAGCGAAAAGGAATTCACCATTTGTATTTAAATATAAAACGGAAAAAATCTGTACGGCAATTAGGTTCCCTACAGGAACATTTCAGTTAGAATACCAGTGATCTCAACTGACTACAATTTATATGGTAGCTAAATTTCTTTAGCTAATATATGATCAAATTGAGAATTTAGAAAATGTTTTGTTCTTTATAAATAAACACTATATCCGATAGAATAAAGAAAAGAAAAAATTTTGAAAATCGGTCAAGCCGTTATTGAGTATTAGCTTTTTTTTTAAATTGAGATTAGAAAAAAAAAGAATTTATGTGGTAAATGAGACATGAAACAGATTGGAAACATTGAAGAAAAAATATTTAAAATCGGTTGAGCCGATACGGAGATCTTACGGTATATACGAACGCCAATTCATTTTTATATATATAGATTATGCATTTGTTTTACTAGCAATCTGGTTCCATTACATAGATTCGGTGGCTTAAGGTTGCGCAATAATATAATTGGAATATTTTGTTTTAATTTTAATTTATAAGGTGGTAAGCCAGAGGGATTTAGCGAATTCAAGAACTCAGTGGGGTAATGTACTGCATCTTCGCTATTAATGACGGTGTCATTTGACATATACTCTCTGACTTCGCCGGGTACTTTATCAAAGATAACGTTATTAATATCGTCGACAGTTTTGTTTCTTGGTGCAGCGATAGCCCGTTGATATAGCCACGTATACGGCTTACTGGATAGTTCTTCTATATTCGGGTAAACTTTAGATATTAATTCTTCGACGTTATACACAATATTCCTAATGTTTGAATCAACCCTAAAGTATCCGTTCCCTGTTGAGATTTTACCATCACCAATATTTAATAAGTCCTGGGGAAATGTAGTGACAGGTCCGGTGAGATGTGCTCTCATGTTTGTTCGTAAGCACAATTGTTGAATGTGGTTCCATAATAAAGATGCCTCGAAGAAGGCTTTGATGATATCAGGCGAAAATCTCCAGCGAAAGGCATTGTTATCCCACCAAACGGCCTGCCGTTAGATCTTAAGTATTTTAAGGTATGGTCTACAGCTTCGATGGGCGCTCGGTTGGTCATCGTACATTCATCCCAAACTATTATTTTTGCTTCTTTTAAAATTTTAGCAAGCGACCCGTTTTTTCGAATGTAACACATTTGTTGCTGTTGCAGAGATACATTTAAAGGCAATTTAAAAGCCGAATGAGCTGTCCGACCAAAAAGCAGGGTGGCTGCGATACCGGATGAGGCTACAGCCAAAGCCACATGATTTTTAGATCTGGCATAGGCCAACAGAAGGTTCCCTAAAAAAGTTTTCCCACATCCACCAGTAGCGTCGTTTTCGATACTGTCAACAACTTTGTCATGCGTCTGCTGATACGCAACCATTTTAAATAAAATTTATTAATTAATAAATTGGTTTGCAAGGTAGTCATTTAAAAAATTAAAGTCACATGAATGCCTAAATATTTCTTCAAATGGGCATTCTTTTTGATTAAGATTACGATTTGGCGAAGGTAAACCCTAGCTGGTCAAATATTTCTCACAAAGGCCCATAACCTTGTCTTCTATTTCAATCAAACCTTGAAAGTACTAAAGAACAACTACTACTTATTTAAATTTCTACTAAAAAATGGAAACTAAACAAACCTTGGTTTATTACATTTTCTGAAATTTCAAGACTAGGACCATCAAGTCGTCTACGTTCATTGAAGAGGAAGTGTTCACATAAGTCATTTTGGAATGTGCTCTATAATGATAGGGCATCTGATGGCTTGCGAAAAACTATAATTATGGTAAATAACTCTCTCAGCATTGACGGCGAATGTAAAAGAGCTGCTGCAGATAGTGAATATTTCCAATGGCTGTCGTCTTGGAAAAGTTGTAATTCCAGGAAAGCAGATTGAAATGTTCCGAAAACTACACCATTCACTGTTCTCAAGCTCTCAAAAGAAGTTGGGCCTCTATATGGTGAAGCAGTAACCGTTGCTAAAAACATTCTGTTTGATTGGGGTGCATGTTGTAAACTCTTCCAAGGGCCGAAACTTTTCTTATATCTGGGTTACCATCAACCGGTAATCCCCGCTTCCTTCTTGTAAATCTATTCTTGCCCCATGTACAATATGAAGGTACTCCATGGTAGAGGAGCGTTTTAGCAAAAGGTTCGGTGCTACATAATTCGACAAATGCCATTAATGTTGTTTTTCGTGGATTTTCAAGAATTTGGTGTACGTTTTTCCCGGAAAAGAAAACCTGCTGGCCGTTTTCTAAATGCACAGATACATAGGTGAACGACAAAAAATCAAAAAAACGTCAAAAAGACTCCGAAGTACTAATGTAACGACCATTAAGGTATTTTTGAATCTCATCAGAATTGCTCTGGACAGAAAATGTTGCTTGATCGATGTATGTATTTAATAGCTTTAACCGAGTGGCAATATTCTACATTTATATGCGCTGAGAAGCTTCGCAAAAGCATAGGGCAATAAGGAACTAACTACCCATCTATTATCTATTATGGTCGTTACTCCTCGTACATCTAGGGGAGCTATCTTATCACCATTTTCAGGAGACCGTCTACGATGCGATGGATATCCGTATCTGCACAAAAGTTGCGGTAAAACTTCTTCAGACACTTAGGGGAGACTGGGGTACCTTCGGCACTTTATTTTAACCTTCATATCTCAGAAAATATCCAACGAATCTCTCATTATTTAAAAATAAGATGATGTGGAACCATTTCTTGAAATTTCAGCGAAGACTAATTTATTTTAAGTTATATGAAAATAGTCAAATTTGCTGAATGTGCCGGGGTAGCTCCGGCAATTGCCGGGGCACCTTCATCGTACATGTTGTGGGGTATAGTTATCAAGTAAAAAGTCGTTTTTAAATGGTATCGGGTTTTATTTCATATAAAGGCATAAACAAAAAACGTATTTCATGGAATAGTAGTTAAAAATTCTGTCTCCATGGCTTGAAATGATACAAAGTTATTTGATATTGAAACCGCATAGATCGGTTTAAAATATATATTTAGTGCGACAACGTGATGTTGAAGCAGGATTCACAGGTTTCGGAAGTTTAAATAAAATTCCGCTTTTTAAAAATAATGATATGTCCTTGTTCTTGGGCTTGACAAATATATGTAGTAGAACATCAAGTTTCCCAAGAAAGCCATCAGTAAATTCACGACTTGAAAATTTTCCACATCAGACATTTCTTTGTGCCACATGTGCCCCAACAAAAACTGCCGCTTCTACCCCGAACTACCACTTTTCACTTTTCCCTATTTTTTTTCAACGGTTGTCTTTTTCATCCCTAAATAACACTTTTTATTAAACTAACATTCTTAACATTCCGTTTCATTGAATTTTGTAAAAAAAAAACGCACAACAAAAACCTCAACACTTTTTCATTTACCAAACGAAAACACCATCAACACTTCTGAAAACAAAAAAAAAAAACACGTGTAACTTTGTAGAATGCTAAGAGAGAGATGTGAGACATCAAATCGATAATTCTTACTAGTGGTGGGTATGTTTTCGCTACCTAATGGTCATGTCAGATAATTCCTTCATACGAGAAACGCAATTGCCGAATGTACCCCATAGCCGGAGGTACCCCAGTCTCCCCTACCTTCTGTCATACATGGCGAGAATATGTTATGTTGGGCGCACGGTACATGTATCATATTTTTGCAAACGATATCGAACAAAACTGGGTCAACATTATAATCAGGTATCTCAGCGCAGAATATATTGTCTATCTCATGCGGCTGAACTTTCGTTTGAAGCCACAGCAATATATGGCAATGCGGCAACCCACATCTAACTTTACCAAATCGAGAGCCGATCGTGTTGGACGTGTTTTAAATCGCTCTATAATTTTATTTCTTATTTCTTTATTTATTTCCGTAATTTTGCTATTTTATCACTTATTTGCTACAATGGATAAATTATATGCAGTTTGCGACAAGCATTTCGCGCGAAATGACTCTAATATTGTGCCATGCAGTGGTTATTGCAAACAACTTTTTCATCGTGCTTGCTGTGAGGGTGTTGTTGCAGAGTACGATGCCGAGTTGATGTCAAAGAACTTTTGCTCATATTGTTTAAACTCTTATGAATTGCTTCGCAAGCCGTATGACACAGTGTTGGTATCCTACAAAGTTAGATTGGAGTCGCTCTGACTATCATTCACTTGAAATTCAAAGATTTATCTTCAGAAATTGCTGATTTAAAAAATGAAATTAAATCTAATTTTAATTCCAAAGAAGTGCATAATAAAAACAATGTAAAGTGCATGAAAGTGATGACAGATAGTGTCAATACTATAAAAGGTCTAGTCAGCTCTTGTTACGTAACTGCCTGGTACGGGAGAGGAGGAGTGGCGGGTTGGCATGGTGGTAGCCCGGCTGAGGCTCGTCGGCTTTGGGGCGCAGTTCTAGCAAAATTAGGGATTCATGCCTGTGAAAGATCCAAAATAACGAAAGAAGACCAAAATATAGGAAAGCGGGAGAAAACCTGTCCGAGTCAGGTGGAGCCTTCCCACCCCACCTGTTCACGAGATGTGAACAGGCTTTGGACTTTACTGTGGCTCCGCTTCCCGAGTAGAGTCCCCTTGAACCTGACTGATGTCCGTCTTTTAGTACTTACATACGTTATTCCTTCTTTTCTCAACTACCCCAACTTACCTTCAGTTGCCGCAAGGGCAACACCTGCACCAACAACTATATGTCTTTAGCCAGACATGTCGCAATCAGTTCCCTAAAGCACACAAAAATCCTCAACCCATATAACACCAAGAAAGTTCTCTTCGAAAATTTTTTCAATGAAAAATAATTAACAATTTTTATTCATCTAAATAAAAACAAAAAATGAGAACGTCTTATACTAGGTGGAAATTCATGAAACTTACAATTAATTAACTTCTAATATTAAAAGCTAAAAAGTATGAAAAAAAATGTAAGTTTTAATTACGGAAAAAAAATTTTATAATCTGGACCAGCCTCATACTATCCAATTTTTCTGTGCACAGGCACACAAGTAAATATAAATAAGCATGTATATAAAAACAAAATGTGTAGTCAATCTCCCAATGCTACTAGACAAAAATTGTAAGTAAAATAACTTCCAAGTTAGTATGTATGTCTGTATGTAAATGAACCCTAACTTTAAAACAAAAAAACCGATCTCAATAGAATTGGGAATTCGTAAAAATGTATAAGAGAGTGTTTCTCACAAAAAAACCTCAATGCATATATACGTATGTACAGTGTGTGAATGTTTAATGTTGTTTTTTTGTAACAAAATAACTCACCTTGCTCAGCAGCCAGAATTTGGTACCAAAATCGACGAACTGAAAAAAAGGTAAAAGAAAACGAAACAACATAGGCTATTCAAACGACAGTGGTTCTGTTATAGGGCTTTGACCGCTTGACCGTGGTCAAGGCTAATTTCTAAGAACTATTGTCTTTGAAGTTTCAGTTTTACAACGTGGTTCGGTGCATATGCATTGATTTGTGCTTATGCAAAAAAAAATTTTTCGTAAACGAAAAAAAATTCCTCGCGTCGAATAAATAAAAAAATTATTTTTGTCAAGACGACAAATCGCGGCGCCGGGTTAAAACGTATGAAATTGTGAAAGTGGAGTGAAAGTGTAGTGAGAAAAAAAAAAGTCTGATCAAGAAAAAAAATACAATTGCAAACGAAATTATAAATAAAAAAAACTTGGAAAAGGCAAAAGATGAAAAAAAAATAAAAGATGCGCAAAAAAATTTGATTGAAAGTGAAAATCTGATCAAAAACAATAAGAAAATTGGAATGATCTAAATTGGCAATAACGATTGAGAAAAAGAAAGCAAAAAAATCAAAGATAAAAAAAAAAATGCAAACAATGAAGAGTGAAAGTGTAAGTGAAACATAAAAAAAATCTCATCAAAAAAACCACAAATAAAAAAATATAATAAATATAATTCAATAAAAATGTTTCAACTTTTCTTATCCGAAAGAAAACTAAAGGTAAGAAAAATGTGCTAACTAAATATTAAATTACTATTGTAAATAATAAAAAAATAGAAAAAAATCAAGGAATTCATAATCAAAAATTCAAAGATAAGTTAAGAGAAATATTGGGTGTTACGCCCTAATATGTAATAATGGTATGTGTGATGGTGGTAGTGTTAAAAATTAAAACTAGAGTTGGTGAGCCGCTCTTCTCGCTCTTCTGTGTGATTGTGTTAGTGTTGTGTTTTGTGGTGCCGTGTATATGTGTAGAGTAGACAAAAGTAGATAACTAAAGTTGATGTTGCTGAGGCTGTTGATATGGAATGTTGCCTGATGTTGCTGAGTGTGCTGATGTTGCTGAAGCGACATTGGTTGCGCCACTTAATGTTTCTAGACAAGTCGGTGTTGCTATGGCACGTAATAATGTTGCTAGTGTTGCTATTATGTTGTATCGTGAAAATGTTGTGTTCTACCCTCGTTTGGCGGTCTGATAAAAATGTTTGATGTTCTTGTTGGCTGGCTTTGGAGACTTCCTTGCCTTGTGTGAGTGTGTGTGTGGATTTCTGGCCGATCTTTATGTGGCTGGTTTTGGGCCAAAGGTTGTCTTTTGACCAAATGTGAATTCCTCTGATATTCCGATTGGTAACAAAAATGTATGGATGAAATGTAAATGTTTGTTGTTGTTTCACTGTGGTTTTGGCGCCCAAAAACTTTGTGGATTTTTAAATGTGATTCGGTGTAGTTTTGTGGTTGTGATTTTGTGTAAAATTCGTATGTGTGTGTTTGTTGCAAAAATGTCGCGGCCTTCGGTAGGCTTCGTGAGCTGCAATAAAAAAATTATTTTTCTTTCGAACTCTCTATTTTTCAAATTTCTTGCTAAGTTTTTGTTTTCTGGCATTTTTAAATTAAATACAAATTTTCTCGTAAAAAAAAATTATCCGAAATCCAATAAATTAATTCAACAAAATTTTTTTTTCTCTTCTTCCTTGTTTGCATACGTGCTCGTGTACATATGTATATATGTATACGTAGATGCACTTGTGCATACATATTTTAATATTTTTGAACTTTTGGAATTAAATAAAATTTTCTCTAAATTAAAATTCCAGTAAAATCCACAAGTAAAAAACAGGGTTTTGGGTCAAAAAAATTAATTAGTGGTTTAAAATTTTGTGATTTTAATAAAAGTGTAGAAATTTATTCACAACAAAAATCTATCCTTTTGTTTGCTTTCATGCTCGTGTACATATTTACATACATATGTACACGTAAGTGCATTTATGCAGTTTTTAATCTTTAAGAACTTTTCAAACCAAAATTATTAGAAATAAAAAACTTTAACAAAAATTTAAAAACATCAAAAAAATATAATTTAATAGGTACATATTTCGGAAATATTTTAGTGAATGCTGATGCAATGAAATAAACGGTCCTTTTCAGGGCCAAAAAATATCTACAAAGAGAAATCAAAATTCCGAAGCAATGCTTTGTGTAAAAAAAAATTAAGGAAATGTATATATACGAATTTATAAAAAACCGTCTGCCAGAAAACCACAATCAAAATTCACAAAAATAAACTTTAATCGTTAATAAAAAAAATCTCCAAATTCTCCAAAACTAATTCGAATAAAAATTTTACAAAATTATTTTTAATAAACTTTAATAAAAAAATTTTCAACAGATTTTAAAACTTTCAAAGTGACTTACCGGTGACTGATGAATTCTTGTAGTGAACTTTTCACGCCTTGGGTGGCGGCTCTCCTGGCGCTGGCTAGGATCCTCGAAAGGATTCCTAGATTTCAGGAACTTCACACTTTAATTTACGCTCGCGTTTACTTAAGCGTGAAACCGCACTTTATAAAAATATACTTTTTTTTCCACACGCGCACCTACGCTTTAAGGTGAATTCAACGCACTTTAAAAATAACTTTGCTTTTTCACAAACACTTTGGCACTTGATAAGACCGCGACTTTTCAAATTTTGATCCGTCGATCAGCGGAATCTCCTTTTATACCCATTAATTTTGCAGCATTTCCGAAACCGTAAGGCTCGAATCGCCTGCCTGCGGCAAGTATATGTACTTATGTATAAGCAACATTTACCCACTCACACCAATAACCATCCGCTATGCTAATATCGTAAAAACGAATAAGGGAGTTCGGTTAGCGGTTGCCTATACATCCGTTCATATACCCGCTTGCGCGTAGTCAGAGAAATCTTCAAAGGCTGTCGTTACACTCTATTAATGGCACACACTCTATTGTTGAGCACAACAGTCGCCCGCTCACGCCCTTTGTTATGTCTGTTTCGGCAACTAACATTCATTCTTGGGTAAGTTAACACATATAAAGTTATTTACCCATTTTCAGCTCTAACCAGCGAAATACATATTTACTCACCTCTGGCTATCGCCACAAGCTTTCATAAACAAATTATTGCTGACACGTCAGTTTAACTTTTATTTTCTCATCCAGAATTTCCCACAGGTAAATTCTTAATAACTAAATGTTATTTTGCATTCGAAAATGCGCCCAATTCAGAGAATAAGCGCAACTTATAGAAATATTGTTTCCAATTGCACACGCATCCGGTTGAACGCTAAATGCTTACGCTAGCGTCTGGCTTATTTTGTGCAAGCGATTGTTGTTGTACTATTTTGCGCAAGCATTTGTTGTTGCTTGCATTAACTAAATTTTGAACTTAAAAGAATAATTATCAAAAATTAAACTTCAGTCCTTGGTCTGCATTGCGTCGGTTGATAGTAACAAATAATTTGTCATTTGGCGCCCGAGCTAAAAATAAAGAATTTATAGTTACAAAAAGTTTGAAGTTTAACTAAACTGAAATTAGTTTTAAAGGTCAACTAAAATAAAATTAATTGATTACAAAAAGTTTAAAGCTTGACTAAACTGAAATTAGTTTAAAGGTCAACCATAATAAAATTAATTAGTTACAAAATTGAAAGTTTAACAAAACTTTTAAAGAAAATACAACCGGAAAAGTTAAGTGAAAAGAACAAACAAAAACAATAATTTAAGATTCTTTTGAGAAAAAAAGTGCCACTAAAGAAGTGCCACTAGAAAAAAGTGCCACACCAAAAACATAAAAAGCAACATCAGCCGATCGTGTGTCCTAGGAAGGGACCGAAGTACTGAAGCAGCAAGCAGCCGAAGCAGCAAGCAGTCAAACAAACAGGAGCATCCCACGGGACCTAGCGGGATGAGGACCAAACTAGAGATGTAAGTTAGGAGCAAAAAATTAGTAATTATTAAAGCAAATCTTAAGAAAAATAAAGTTCAAAAAAAAAAAAGAAAAAGGATTTTGTAAAAAGAAAATTATAGTAAAACAACTACTTAGACTAATTTTTAAGAAAATTTTCGCTGCGACACGGAAATTCTTTCTGGCAAACAGAAAAAGAAAACAGTTTGAGCCTGTGTAAAAACAAAATTTTTTTTTCTAATTGAAATAAAAAATATAAAATAAAGTTCTTTTTAGACAATTTTTTTGTGGAAGGCAATTTTTGGCAAACAATTTAATTAGTTCTTTTAGTCTACGCGAAAACAAAGAAATAAACTAATAATGGCAAACCCCAACAATTTAATTAGGCCACCTGTTCTGGCCAACCCCAACCCACAACCAGTCGAAAATCCAACTCTACAAGCCACTCCGGAACTACAAAACTTAGTTAGAAACCTACTGACTCAGATACTAACAACGGACGGACGAACATTAGTTCAGGACATAGTTAGAACAGATACCAACCCAGTACCTATAACGGGCCAGACTATCGACGAACAACATAGGAACAATCTCACAGAAATTGATAAGATCCCGCGACACACTACGCCGACAAACGTGACTTAGGTAAACTAGAGTACCAAATGACGGGACTGATCCAGGGCAAAAATTCAGTCCAGGACTTCTACCAAAAAGTATATTTCCCTGATATTAAACAAAATTGGATGTATGGAGGTAAGCCCGGAATCCATAAGACTCCTTACGGAAACATATACGATAAAAGCTCTGGACACATTTGTCAGAGGCCTTAACGGCGACCTTCCCCGATTATTAGGCATGCGGGAACCAAAGGATCTTCCAGAAGCACTATATCTGTGCTTGAAGCTGGAAAACAAAAATTCAGGAGTGCTCATGCAAACCATCAGAATGGATTCGACAACCAACTACAATATTAAACCACCACTGCCACCACGAACTTACCTAAAACCACCACAATTCTATCCCGAACTAGCACACTTACCCCAACCCCAACAGCGATTTAATCAATTTGCCAAAAGGCCACAACAATACCCTCAAGGACCAAATAACCTCAGCAGACCGCAATTCCCACAGGGACAAAATAACTTCAGCGGAGCACAATACCAATATGGGCCGAAATTCAAGGATTTCAACAATACCCACAAGGATACCAGCAAAACTACTTCAACCAGCAGCAAACACAGCAGAATCAACTCCTAGGCCCACAGCTCAAAAGCCACAACCAAAACCGGAGCCAATGGACATAGATCCCAGCATCAGAACAAATGCCATTAACTACGCAAATAGACTCAACTTTAAATACGCCGGTAAAAGACAAGGCGGGTCAAACTTAGCAAATCCACCTAAAAAACACAAAGAAATTTCCATGTAGCCACTAGCCCAGAAGCCAACGACCCACTAGATATCGAAAATAATATCCCACCCAGCACTCACGAACAATACGATACCAAAGCCCCCGAATATTATCCATACGAAAACGCAGATTTCACATACATTTTTTAGAATAAGGAACTCTTCAATGCCTTATTTCAATTGCAGAACGATGAGTGGAGATATTTTAAAAATTTTAGTCGATACAGGATCTAATAAAAATTACATCCAACCCCAACTAGTAAGAAAGAAAATCCAAAACGACAATAATTTTTTTGCAAACTCAGTAGGAGGAAAAATAGAAATTACCCACCATAAGTTCGTAAATCTCTTTAATTTGTCAAACATTAATTTAAAATGTTATCTTCTGCCAACCCTCACATTTTTCCATTCCATATTGGGCAATGATAGTTTAAAGGAATTATCAGCAGTCATTCCTACAAAAGAAAACTTCATGACCATTAATAATTCAGTTAGAATACGCCTCAAACAATTACTTTCTCAAGACGTGAACCATATCCCCATAAGAAATGAACATATCAACAGTTTCCAAAAACACATAATGAGCTCACTAGTAAACCGGAATCTAGATCTTTTCTCTGACCCCAATGAGAAACTAACCTATACCACCAAAGTCGTCGCTACTATCAGGACAAACTCCAATGAACCAGTTTACACAAAATACTACCCTTACCCTATGTCCTTAAAAGAAGAAGTAGAAAAACAAATACAAAAATTACTAGACGATGGTGTAATAAGACCTTCCCCGTATAACTCACCCATATGGATAGTACCAAAAAAACAGGATGCTTCTCTCGAAAAAAATACAGACTAGTAATTGATTATAGAAAACTAAACTCTATAACCATAGCCGACCGATATCCAATTCCGGATATAAACGAGGTCCTGTCTCAATTAGGTAAAAATAGCCTATTTTCAGTTATAGATCTAAAAAGCGGTTTCCACCAGATTCCATCCAAAATATCCACGAAACCTTGAAACCTTAAGAGCAGCTAACATGAAAGTACAAATCGATAAGTGTGAATTTTTTAAAAAAGAAATAGAATTTTTAGGCTTTTTAGTTTCGTCGAAAGGAATCAAAACTAACCCCAACAAGGTTCAAGCAATTGTTAATTTCCCATACCCGAAAACCCTAAAGGACTTACGATCATTTCTAGGCCTCTCCGGCTACTACAGGCGATTCATAAAAGATTACGCACAAATCACCAAAGCCCTCACTGACCTTGTAAGAGGAGAAGAAGGTAGGATTTCAAAAAACCTGTCAAAAAAGAAGATTATTCAATTAAACAGCGACGCCATAGCAGCATTTAATAAATTAAAAAGCTCTCTCATATCAAACAAAAGTCATACTGACCTACCCAAACTTTCAAAAAGAATTCCACCTGACGACGGACGCCTCAAAACATGCAATCGAACAAGACGGAAAACCGACGGAAGAACACTGCGCTACCAATGAAAGAGAGATGCTCGCCATCATCTATCATACGTAAAAGCACTATTTATACGTAAAAGCAAAAATTAAGATATTCACCGATCATCAACCCTTGACCTACGCATTAAGTAATAAAAATGATAACTCTAAACTGAAAAGATGGAAAGTAATCCTTGAGGAATACGACTATGAACTCAAGTATAAACCAGGTAAAACCAACACCTTTTCTCGACCTCCAGAACTTAATATAGTAACAATAGCAACCCATTCCGACGAGAGTTCAGGCCAAAATCTGGTACCCTCCACGGAAGCTCCAATCAACGTATTCAAAAACCAAATCTGGATACTCACCGAACCTAAAAGCTCATACAATTTCACAATTCCGTTCCCAACCTACCACAGACATACTATTACCAAACCACATTACTCTAACGACGACCTGGAAGACTTATGACACGCTATTTAAACCCTTCTGTCATCAACGGGCTATTTACTTCGGAAAAAATAATGGGACAAATACAAGAATTATACCCTATCTATTTCAACAACTTTAAAATTAGATTCACCCAATCACACGTAAAAGATCTATCAACAAGAGCAACAGATCTTACTCGAACATAAAAGAGCACATAGAAATGCAAAAGAGAACAAAAAACAAATCATTCAAAAATTTTATTTCCCACAGATGCAAGCTAAAATTACAAAAATTGTCAAATAAACCTGAAATAAAACCCACGCCGATTCCCGAATATCCCGGACAAATCGTCCACCTCGATATATTCATAGCCGAAAAAAAGTTGGTATTAACGGCAATAGATAAATACTCGAAGTACGCTCAAGCGAAAGTAATTAAATCCAGATCAATAGAAGACATATGTACATACATGAACCCCTCAGGCAATTACTTTTTACTTTTGGTATACCGCAGACTATAATTATAGATAACGAAAAATCTCTCAACTCACATTCAATAATTTTCATGTTAGAAGATAAATGAAGAATTGAAGTTTATAGGACACCACCACATATTAGCAAAGCAAACGGACAAATCGAACGTTTCCATTCAACGCTCGCCGAAATATTGAGATGCTTAAAAACCGAAGACATAGAAAGGACTTTTGACGAACTGTTGGATAGAGCCGTATACGAATACAACTTTTCAATTCACTCGCCGACTGGACTGAAACCCATAGAAAATTTTTTCGGACGTAAAGTCTATATAAACCCAAAACAATACGAAGAAGCTAGACAAAATAACATACAAAAACTGAAACTTAAACAAGATAAAGACTTAGAATTTCACAACAAAAAGAGAACACCCTGTAAAACCTATGACAGACTATTTTTGTGAAAATTAATAGAAGATACGGTACAAAACTCACACCTCGCTTCAAGAAGGAAATTGTTAAGGAAAACAAGTCATCCACGGTCATAACAGAATCAGGCAAAGTGGTTCATAAGAGCCTAATAAAACAAGAATAAAAAAAAAAAGTAAAAAGAACAAAAAGAATAAGGAAAAAACTAAAAGTATTTAAGTTTCCCTTTTACTTTTCTAAAATTTTTCCATTTTTCTTTTCGAAACAAAATATAAAATTGAAATAGCGCAGGTTATCGTGAAGAAATAAAAGAATCGGTCTTCACTGTTCGGTGTCCAAAATCGAATGACTTCTCTTTTTTATTTTAAAATGGCGGGTACAATCGGTTTCTTATTCTCTACTTTACAATTGCATTCTTACGGGTCGATTCTATAGTGGTAACAACATTCGATTTACCCGGCAAACAAATATCTTGGAAATTTTTACACCCGTTTGGTATTCTGCCGGCTCAAGTTGCAGTTCAATTTCGTAACCACCGAAAGAGGTGGTAACGCCAAGTAACCGCGACAAATTGCACGTGTTTTGTAAATATTTTTTTGGACAGAAAATAGCACAAATTTTATACACATACTAGTTCAGAAGAATTAATAAACAATATAAGCACTTTTTTACGTGATGTTTCGTGCGCGTTTGCCTTTTATTCTCTTTTGCGCATTGTTTGTTTTTGACATCGTTACCATGCGCGCTAGAATCGCGGGTACATGCACCGGTTACGATTTTTGGTTAGATAATCTTCTGGGTACAAAGTTTCCGGTTACGCTCAGAATCGACACGTTACTCGCTACTTCATAAACATAACTTAAGGTGCAGTTAGTGATCTTCTGTACTTAGTTTTACACTTAAGACGTAATCAGCTATAACTTAGTTTACTTTAACATAATATAATGCTAGGCGCGTGCTGTATTACTACAATGTTAGTTATTGTATTTCTACAAAATGTTTCTTTCGAAATAGAAGAAGCGGAAAAATTATTACAAAAAAAAAAATTATAATTAATAATAGGTAAATTAGTAGAAAAAAAAATTATAGAAATAAATCAGATAATGAGTATTAAACATTATTGCTTTATTTTTGTAAAAATTTTATATTGATTGCGATGGTAGTTTGCGCTTCAGCAAACGTTCAGTTCCTGGATTACTCATCATCCCAACTGGTTACAATTGACTCAGGACCGGCGAAATTACAAACAGGGAAATTCAAAATCATACATATAATAGAACTAGACGACTACGACAAGACAATATGACACTTAGAAACGCCAATTAATGAACAGCTCCCAAATCATACCTTAAATCCCATCCTTTTATCCCTCGCCAATCAATCAAAAAATTATTTAAATAGAATTAGAATAAACAAAGCACACAGTAAAAGGTCATTAGACTTTATAGGTTCGACATGGAAATGGATCGCAGGGAATCCAGACCATAGCGACTTTAATATTTTAACTGAAAAAATAAATAACGTCCTAGGGAATAATAAAAGGCAAGTTGTAATAAATAAATTAACTAATGAAAAAATTAACGAAGTAATTGATAATACGAATAAAATATCTAAGTTAGTGCAAGAAAAAAAGGAAATTGATAATGAACTATTGCTAAAAACGAAGTTCAAATTAGAGACAATTAAAGAAGAACTAATAAACATTGCGTATGCCATTCATTGGGCAAAATCTAACATAATAAACTCATACAAACACAGTTAAGCAATAAAAAAAAATAGTGGACGTGGGGCAGTCACAAACACTTTGTATGGGGACAGGGAAGTTGTTAATACAAATATAGAAATAGAAAATTTGTCTTTTTCAAAAGTAATAACAGGGAAAAAAACCCTACCTGCTATTTTACAGCCTATGGCAAAACACGAAAAAATCGAAGAAATATTGTGATTAAACTCAATAAAAGAATACCAGAATCACGAATTAAAAGAATTAGAAATGTTAAAAAAAAGAAATCAAATATATTTTAGTATTAATACAATATCTATAGGAATTATCGCATTAGCTATTATAAGTTCATTGTTAAAATTCAGATTTTTACGAAAAATAAATAAAGAAAAGAAATCTAACCAAGGTAATGCAGAAATAGGGATCGAAGACTTACAAAAGTATTGCGTTAACTCATCGATGGAGGACGCTCGAATTTAAGGGCGGAGGAGTTAACACATATAAAGTTATTTACCCATTTTCAGCTTTAACCAGCGAATTACATATTTACACACCTCTGGCTATCGCCACAAGCTTTCATAAACAAATTATTGTTGACACGTCAGTTTAACTTTTATTTTCTCATCCAGAATTTCCCACAGGTAAATTCTTAATAACTAAATGTTATTTTGCATTCGAAGTTGCGCCCAATTCAGAGAATAAGCGCAACTTATAGAAATATTGTTTCCAATTGCACACGGATCCGGTTGAACGCTAAATGCTTACGCTAGCGTCTGGCTTATTTTGTGGAAGCGATTGTTGTTGTACTATTTTGCGCAAGCATTTGTTGTTGCTTGCATTAACTAAATTTTGAACTTAAAAGAATAATTATCAAAAATTAAACTTGTACAATGTAGCTTCCCCGATGCTCGATCACCTGTCTGCGCTAACAGTCATGCTGAAATTAATAGAACATCGAATTCTGCTTCCAATGCTAACATGCTGGCAGTACCGACCGCTGTCACATCTAATGTTCTTAATGTTAATAACTTGGATAATAATGACATTATTTCTGCCGATGCTAACATTAACAGCATCTCTGGCCCGATCTCTGTTAACGATCAAATTAATAATAATGCTGCTACCGCTCACGGTACAAACTCTGTTATTGCTTGCCCTGCTATTATTGACCAAAACCATTGTTTACCTCGAATAGTTTGGCATCTTTTTTACGAATCGGAGTGTAAGGCAGTGGGTGATGGTACTCCGACGAAGTGGAATGGAGGAAATAACGTTCAGAGTTGCTTGACAGTGAAAATTGCAATTGGAAACTTTCATTTCTAATGAAATATACAATTACTAGCATCTGATAAGTTGTTAAAACTGCTTTATATATAATAACTTGGGAGATTTCTGTCTTCACGTTCAATGTTTCAGCATTAAAATCCGATTGCTTTATTATTGCATACAACGTACCCTGTGTGGTTTGTGTGTTTGTGCTGATTCGGAGTAAGTCAGCTGTTAGTTGCGCTACTAGTAGAAATATACTATGACCAAAACATTACCAACGCTGCCGTTAAACATGCTGACATGCTAGGAGCTACTAACATTAATAATATAGATTACAGTGATGGCTACTAAAACAATTATAACACTGCTGTTAGTTCGGTCTCCGCGCCTGCTGTTAATGTTCAAAACAATGTTAATGCTAATAACACTGGTTTACAGCCAAAATGCACCAGAGACGCCATAGTGAAATTCCTATGTAAAATCACCTCCTAATTCCGAAAATCAAGGTTATTTTTACTTGAATGGTACCGTTTTTGAAATATTTACGATTTACCGTTATTTCAAAAAACAAAAAAGATGGATCCACTTAATCGTGTATATCTCAAGAACAAATTGAGCTATTCGAAAACGGTTTGAAAAATTTGAAAGCCTATAAAATGTACTATAATCAGTAAATACAACACTTTTTGCTAGGTCCTGCAGATTCAAACATAGTGAACAATCATTACGGATTTTTTAAATTTTTTTTGTAAAAATATAAAAAAATTTGTACTTTGCGAGGAAGCATCTCGAAAACTTTTTCTTTTTTTCCAGATATTTTTTCCCTCCTCTAAGCTCTGTTTTATTACAAAAAAACAAGCTTTCAGTGAACAAAATCGATGAACTAATACAAAAGTTATAAGCATTCAAGTAAATATATCCATATAATACTTAAGTACCCTACAAATAATAGCAAATGTACATATGGTTCTGTCTTAACTCTATGATCTTATTTTATAATTGAAAAAGTTATGTGTCTTGTTTTGACGCTTATTTAGATTAGGATCGGTTTCTCTTATGAGAAACCAACAGTAGTCGCCCATCATAGCGACATCCCAGAATCCTTGATACCGACTTTCAATCACTTTCATTTGCTGGTGAAACCTTTCGCCATTCTCGTCACTTTCGTCGCCAAGATTTTGCGGGAAAAAATTTAAGTGTGAGTGTAAGAAATGAATTTTTAAAGACATATTTACTCCTGAATGAAAATAAAAAAGTAAATTAGATAAATACATAAGTGACACATTAGTATATAATTTTCTTAGGCTGGATTTATCTTTCAATTTAGAACAAATTTTTTGTTTATATTTTTCCCGTTCTTGTTTGTTCGGAACTGGACGATGAATTCAGATTTATGGCTATATATTCTCATGTAAATTTATGCAATACATAATTTATTATAATATGTTTTTTTATTTACCCATTTCCGCATAGTTTTTGATTAAGTCGTTCACTATCATCTCGTAGTTAGGACTTTTGTGTTTGCCTAAAAAAGAAGTAACGACCTTTTCAAAATAATCCCACGCTGCTGCCTCCACTGGTGACAACAGTTCTTTGCAATGGTTATTGGTCATCATTTCCTTATTTGCGGTCCCACAAAAATGCCTTCCTTTATTTTTGCTTCTGAAATCTCTGGGAAGATTGTCTTCAAATGATGAAAAGCTTCGCCTTCTTTGTCCAAAGCCTTCACAAAGTTTTTGATAACACCGAGCTTGATGTGGAGCGGAGGTAGAATTATTTTTTCCTTCTTTATAAGTGGAGAGTATTTTATGTTATCTACCCCAACTTGAAACTCGATTCGTTCTGGCCAATCCTTTATGATGTAGTAAGCAACAGTATTTTGTGTATCCACTTTGTAGACCACATAGCATTCCAACGACTTTAAGATCGGCACATATTTTCCAATCATGTTCTTCGTATTTGATTAACTTGAGCAATTTTTGTATTATCTCATGTTTCCTTCGTATTTACTGCATGCGCGATCGGGATAGATGGCTTTTGGTTGCCAATATGCAATAATAAACTTAATTTATTGCCGTCTATGAACAATCGCCACTCTTTTGAATCATATGGTTCACCAAATTGTTTGAATAGACCAGCAATGTCTTTGCAGTAACAAACACTGTCCTCCTTCGTATAGTACTTGGAAAATTCTTCGTGACGAGTTCTATAATATGTTACCTTAACATCGGATGAAACAAATTTAAATTGTTGCATTCGAGAGGCGTGTAGTTCGGCCTTTTCCTTTGACAATTCCAAATCCCTTATCCAATCATTGAGTTGTGCTTGTGACAAAGAATTTCTTTCGTTTTCCGTTTGAAATTCAGTACAAATGATGCCGCGTAAACAGATACTACTGTTGACAATGAAACTGGAGCCGGAACTAAAGTTAAAATTGATTCTGGCAAAGTCGCTTCTGTTGAAATTAGTTCTGGTAATGACACTGTAGATACGCTCGCATAGGTTACTTTTCGGGACTTTCCAACCCCAAGTACTTACTTTTGTAGTACAAATATAGCAGTCCGTTGAATGGCAAGTTGGTTCCCTCCACTTCATTGGTGTAATAAATTTCACACGTCGCCTAAATAGATAGTTTCAGAAATTAGTCAGCTATGTATTAAAAGGGAACAAATTCCTAATTTTTACAACGTACCTTTTTGTTCCGGTTTCCGAAGAAATCAATTCGACTCGGCATGTGGTGCACACAATGTTCGGTGTCCATGGTTTTTCATTGTTTTTAGGCTCAATTCCAAACACTTATAGTATGTAACTTTCAAAGGATTTGAAAACACAAATCTCAATAAATTGACCGCAGATGAAACAGAACATATCTGGATCATTTGTACACTCAAACTCTCGCGCCCTTTTATTCATTTTTTATTTTTAAGTAAATGACGGGTTATAAACTGCAATTATAAACTGAACAGTATCCGGCGAGCCTTGCAGATATTATGAAGGAACAAGGCGCATATACTCTTATTTATACTTAGATCCAGTACAAATTCAAGCCTACCTAAACAAAAAGGTTCCCTAGTTCTACAATGAAAACACTACCTGCCTCAAAAATATGCTCTTGTTTAAAATGTACCTAGGTTTGAGAAAACGACACTAACAGCTTTTTGTATCTAATAACTTTTCGAAAATCTACCTGCTAACTAACTGATATACGAATACTAACACATATGTACCAGTAGGGTTATATGGATATATTTCCTTGAATGCTTATAACTTTTGTATTAGTTCATCGATTTTGTTCACTGATAGCTTGTTTTTTTTGTAATAAAACAGAGCTTAGAGGGGGGAAAAATATCTGCAAAAAAAAAAAAATATTTTCGAGATGCTTCCTCGCAAAGTACACATTTTTTTATATTTTTACAAAAAAAATTTTAAAAATTCGTAATGATTGTTCACTATGTTTGAATCTCCAGGACCTAGCAAAAAGTGTTGTATGCACTGATTATAGCAAAGTTTATAATCTTTCAAATTTTTTAAACCGTTTTCGAATAGCTCAATTTGTTTTTGAGATATACACGATTAAGTGGAGCCATCTTTTTGGTTTTTTGAAATAACGGTAAATCGTAAATATCTCAAAAACGGTACCATTCAAGTAAAAATAACTTTGATTTTCGGAATTAGGAGGTGATTTTACATAGGAATTTCACTATCGCGTCTCTGGTGCAGAAAAAAAGTTGGAGTTTGTGATCCAGTGTAATCAAAATATTGCAAATGCCATAACTTTATCAAAGCTGCCGTTAACCCTGCCGACATGCACAGAGCTGTAAACATGAATAATATCAATTGCAGTGATGTTAATTACCAAAATAATAATAACACTGATCTTAGTCCTGTCTCTTCGCCTCGTGTTAATTTTCTAAACAATGCTAATGTTAGTGATCAAAACATGATAAGTGTTGATGATCAATGCATTATTAACGCTGCCGATAATCCAGCTGACGTGCACGCAGACACAAACACACATATTGCTAGCAGTGTAAATGGTAATAACACTGCGCATCTTTTCCATCGACAAACAACCAATAACAGGAGAACTTCAATTTACGGTTGCAATGACAGCACAGAACTCGAAACATTTGTTATGAGGAAGTGGGTACATGTCTCCTCTTTTAGGCCTACGGTATCCGAAAATAATCTTATCGACTTCGTTTCAAAGCATGCAGGGATTGACCCCAAATATATTTCCTGTCGTAAATTGGTAAAAAGGGGTGTTGCGGTAGACAGCTTAGAAAGTATCAACTTTAAGCTTGGTGTTACAACCCCCTTCTACGACCGTATTGTAAACCCTGCCGTCTGGCCATCTGACGTAAATGTACGGCTCTTTCAATTCCATCAACGCCAAAATAACGACACATAGGACTAATGTTTCCCGTTCTAATACATCTAACTCATCTTTAAAAATCTATTTTCATAATATGGGTGGCATGCGTACTAAGTTCAAGGATATCTACGTAGCTACCTCGCGCATGGATTATGATGCTTTCGTCTTAGTAGAAACTTGGCTAAATACTGATTTTTTCGACGGAGAATATTTCGATTCTAATTTGTATTATACGTTTCGTAAGGATAGGGATGCAGTCAAGACTGGTCTACGCAAAGGAGGTGGCGTTCTTATTGCCCTGAAGCGATGTTTCCGTGTGTCAGCTCATCAACTTATGCACCGTGATTCCTTAGTCGATCAGCTCTGCGTTAGGATTTCTGGTTCATCTAATTCGACTTTCATATGCGTATCATACATACCACCAAACAGTTGTGATAGCCTTTACAACTATCATGTTGAAAATATTGTAAATCTCTATGAAACTAATTCCAATGCGACTTTTTGTATTCTTGGTGACTTTAATATGCCTGATATATTTTGATCTGACTTTCAAAAGGATGGTCTCTTAACTCCTACCAATGTTACGCGGTCTTATGAGATGAATGTTATTGATAGTACTCTTAGCTGTAATTTTAATTAATAATGTTTTTAATATGCTTTCTAGGTTCCTTGATCTAGTTTTTGTCGACGAAAACTCAATTGTCAGCCTCTCTGAGAGTTATCTTGGCCTATGTGCATCTGATAGGTATCATATCCCGCTCGAAATTCATTTTCTTAATTTTGATACTTTTCCCGTTTCTTCTCGTATAGAGAACACATCCTTCAATTTTCGTTCATGCAACATTTCCGAGCTAAATGACTCGCTTTTTTCTCTAAATTGGGAGATCATACTTTCGTCGTTGGACGTCCCTGCCTGCTTTGACTCCTTTCTTTCTAAACTATCTTAGATTTTTCACAGTATAGTGCCTACTTTTGGCGCTAGGCCACATTAACTTCCTTGGTACAACCAAACTCTAAAATAGCTCAAAAACAAACGCAATGAAAGTCATAAGTTGTATAAGCAGTGTTGCCAGGATACAATTTATTTTGGAGCTAGATTTGAGAAAAAAAAAGAGCTAGAAAAGAGCTAGATTTATTCAAGAAAATCCAAAACATGTAAAAAATGAGCTAAAAGGCACTTAAGTATTGTATGTAAGTTTTTACATTTATTTCATACTAGCAGGGTACCCAGCTTTGCTCGGTATGTACATAAGTAGTTAATAAATTCCTGCTACCTTCAATTGCGAAAACAATTTACAGGCTGAGAAGGTTCAGAACAATATTTATTTTCCCACATTATATCCCGTTTATGTCTACGGCAACCAGCTAAAGTAAAGGCGTTTTTTAACAGTCTAACTTCGACATTTTGCCATCTCCCCTCTATCTGACTCTTTAGCTTTGCCTAAACATTCCCCAAGTCATCCCCCAGTCATTTTTCAAAGAAATTTCAAATATACAGAAACAACTTATCTAGAGTTTTATGAAATATATGCCGATACCCACATAGGAGGGCAGTGTACATATGCAATTGATTTTTGGTTTTGCTGAAATTGAAAAAAAAGTGAACAAAAATTTTAAAGAGGCGCGCTTAGTTTTTTTTTTTGACAAAGTAAGTGAATTTTTCTTCAAATAAATTTATGTAAGAAAAAAAATTTCATAGGTGCATACCTCCCTACAAATCAGTATATCTATTTTGTTTGTCGTTCGAACAAAGTGCAGGTCCCTTTCTAAGCTTCAAGCAGTCCATTAGTGAAACTCTCATCAAAATTCATTTCTTAGTTTCCAAGATCCTTAAGTTCAAACAGACAGACAATAATTTTAAAAATTTATCAGATGAACTCTATAGCATTTCCCAAGTCATTTTTTCAAAGAAATTTTTAATGTACGACTTTTTAGAGATTTATTATAGCATAGATTTAACTTAAACAATGTTTAAAACGTATAAAAAGTATAACTAAGTCAACAAAAAAAATAAGTGTGTTCTTGAAAAATTATCATGCTTCATAAATAGTTAAGAAAAAAATATTCCATTTTTAGTAAAACTCAAAAATTATTTTTATTTTTGCCAACATGAAGTCATTTTGCCAGAACTCAAAACGCTTGAAATATTTTTTCTGATTTTTTATCATGAAGACAGAATCGGAGGGTAAGGTTGTTCAGAATCTTTAGCAACTTAGGAAAGTGCTTTTTACACACAATTTACTTACCTTTCCATTTTGATTCTTGTTCGCAAAATAAACATATGGCATTTAGGAATGTTACTCGACAAAGTTAACCGATTTAGGTATTTGTTATCGGTGAGGGAAACTAAGTTGACACATGGTACACAATGAAACTAATATAATAATTTCGACGTCGATTATAAAAGAAATCAAAACTTTCTTCATTTTTCAATACAATTTGTACAAATAAATTTGGAGCCAAAAAAGAGCTAAAAATTAAAAAAAAGGACTAGAAAAAGAGCTAGGAGCTAAAACAGAATTTTGGAGCTAAACGCCAAAAAAAAGAGCTAGATCTAGCTCTAAAAGCACCAAAATGGCAACACTGTGTTTAAGGTAAATTCAACTAATACCATTCTTAGAGATCAGTACCTGCTTAGTGTGAAACAGTTTAATGTCCTAGACAAATTTCTATACAATCGGTATATTGGCAGGCTTGAATCTGAGCTTGAGAAGAATCCAAAAGCTTTTTGGAACTTCGTCCGCCGCAAACGTTGCTCATCTAATTTACTCATCTGTATGAAGTGGAATAGCAAATGCTCCCAGTCTCCCAGTGATACTGTTGAACTCTTTGCCGATTTCTTCAAATCTAATTTTGACGTTGCTCCCCTCCAGAGTAGTGAGCTTGTATGTGCGTCTCCTTTTGAGCGCCTGGATTTTGGGTCCGTCAGTATCACCGAAGAAGACGAGTGTGAAGCGATGTACTCACTGTAACCTTGGCTAAAATGTGACAGTGACGGTCTCTGCGGCTTTATCCTGAAGCACTGCTGCCTTTCCTTATCTGCATATTTAATTTATCTCTGTCCTCTGGCATTTTCATTAATAGGTGGAAGGAGTCAACCATTACTCCTATTTTAAATCAGGGAGTAGAAATGATGTCGCGAACTACAGGCCAATCGCTAAACAAAGCCTTTCGAAATAATTATAAAGGAAAAACTGTCTTTCGTTACTAAGAACATTATTGAGCTGCATCAGCATGGGCTCGTTGCAGGGCGTTCCACTGTAACTAATCTTGCACATTACTCAGGTTGATACAATCTACACTGATTTCTCGAAGGCTTTCGATAAAGTCTCACATCAAATCTTATTTTCTAAACTTCAGAGTCTTGGAATTCACTCATTGTTTTTTAAGTGCGCTAAAATCTTATCTGTCGAACAGAGCTATGTGTTTGGAAATAGAAGGCTGTAAATCCCACACGTTTATTGCTACTTCGGGTGTCCCCCAAGACAGCGTTTTAGGCCCACTTTCATTTATCTTATTTATTAATGATATTGGCTCTTGCTTTAAATCTTCTAAATTTCTACTTTATGCCTATGATCTTAAAATCTATCGCAGAATAAACGGTCCGTCTGACTATGCTTTACTGCAACATGACCTTAACAGTCTCGTAGTTTGGTGTCTTGCAAACAATCTTCACCTAAATGTCAAAAAATGTTTCCATATGTCTTTCTCAAAGTCTCCCATCTCGCCTCCATCATCTTATAACATTTCTTGGGCTCAGCTGGCCACAGTTAATGAAATTGTTGATTTAGGCGTCGTTTTCGACACAAAATTTTCTTTTGTCAATCATATCTGCTACATACTTCCTAGGGCATACTCGAATCTTGCTTTTCTTCGAAGATATGTCAGAGACTTCAAAGATCCATATACTAGGAAAGCTCTCTATATTTCTTTAGTTCGTTCAAGATTGGAATATGAACCCCATTTATAACTGCCACTCGGCAAGAATTGAAAAGGTTCAAAGGAAGTTTTTGTGGTTTTGCCTATATCCCCTAAATTTTGAGGACCCTCTTCCATCTTACAGCTCTCGCTGTATGCTTATTAATCTCCAACCCCTCTGTACTCGCAGAATACTCCATTTATTAATGTTTGTATACGATGTTATTGTTGGCTCATTAAATTGCCCGGACCTCCTTGAAAAAGTTTCATTCAATGTGCCCAATAGATCCCTTCGATCGTTCTTACCTTTTTATTTGTCTGCTCCCAGAGCTAACTACTGTTATTTTAATCCTGTCTTTCGGGCACTTATTGAATTTAATAAGCTCTCAAGGACTCTTACTATTGATTTTTCCCTACCGAAAGACTCCTTCAAGTCTGTTATTGAATCCAGTCCAGTGAAATCCAATGTATTACCTACTTAAGTACTTATTTTTAGTTAATACTTTTCAATGTAAATAGTCTGTAAGATGAAAATCATAGACTGAATAAAGAATAAATAAATAGCACGGGTTTACGTACATAAATATGTACAAACAAAAAAAGTCCAGCACACACATTCGTACGTATGACCGAAGGTCTAACAACAATGTGTGCTCACTGTTGGCAAAACAAACAAACAACAAAGGGAATAAGTTGAAGTGGAGATAAATGCATTGTGACGTCACCGGGCATCATAGCCAAAGATGACTAGATACGAAACTTCGCGCTCTCTGAGAGCGCTCAAAAAGTAGTCATTTTTTATAACATTTTCCAATGATGCCAGTATGGTGAAAACAAAATATGGGCATGTTGAGTAGCTTTTTAGGAATTTTGCAATTCCCACAGACCAAGAGGTGTACAAAAATGTGCTATCGAATTAATTTTTGAATTTTTCTTGCTCGGAACGTATAAAATGAGACAAGATATATTTAAAATAAAATATATGAAATAATAAATAATTCATAATATGAAGTTAAAATTTCCTAGATATCTTAAAATAAGGTAAAATCCTTAATGATGTACATTTCGTAATGAGATAGAACATGGTAATGGAAATAATAACATTTTAAATAAAAATAATTATAATTAAAATATATATTTGGAAATAATACAAAAAGAAAAGGCGTATTGTTTATATCTTGTAAGCTTTTTTTTATACCTGTAAACCACTCAAATGCGTAAAAAAAAATATAATTTTCTACATATATTTTCTGCAGCTATGTTCTAAGATTGTACTATTTCATTCTTTACGTATTTTCTCTCAATCGTGCGATATTTTAAGTTTATCGAAATGTTCATTTGTTTGATTTTCCCAAATTTGGTGCGTTTTTTGGTTTCTGGCTCCTCATTGCTTATGTATCTAATGTCAGATGGTCCTCGATTGTGTAGTATTGCCAACTAGCGCACACATAAAAAAGTAAGCAACACTGCATAATCGAGGACCGAAATGAGAGAGCGGGAGAGAGTTTCGTATCAAGTCATCTTTGATCATAGCTTAGTTGTTAGAATTTTCTAACAGCGGCTTTGGTGCAGACACTGGTTCATATCCCAGTGTCCGAAAAGGGATCTGATGATGAGCTTGGAAACTCTGAAACATGTAATCCTATCCATCGCTGTGATTTAACAATGGAATTTTTCTCCAATTATCAATTTTTCCCAAAAACTGACAATTATTGTTTCTCTGGTCTCGAGCTTGCAAAACTTACAAATATGTAAAAACAAGAAAGACCGCAAAAACCAACAACAAAAAAAGAATAAATAAATAAATATGCACTTTTTCGTTAACAAAAACATAAGCTTTTTCATTTTTAAATGGAATACCCTAGCAACAATATCATGCCGGTTATGAGGCCTTTGGCTATTAAAAAGCTTCGCTGTTATATCCGGCCATACCGGGTTACAGGTAAATGTAATAAAAAGATCTGGGCGCCCATAATGACGCACATATGTCATTGCATCTTGAGTTTTTTCTTGCATGTAACGTGCTGAGCCAGTAACTGAAGTCGGAAGTATCACTTTTTGTCCGATACTTGAAACATTTATGCGACAGGCTTTATTAATAGAATCGCGCAGATGTATACATATATTCTTCCGCTCGAAGTTTTTGCTGATTTCTCCGCATAAAGCTCAATCTTTCGGATATCATTTTGGGCATCATGTCTACGGAGTATTGACTTAACAAATTTGTGAAGTAATGGATATGATTTAGACAGTTATCCCGGACCATGAACCGGTAGGCATAAAACTGCATACAGGAGACTCATTTTGTTTGGGTATTGTTAGGTATGTTCACACAATAACCATATTCTCCTTTTACGGAAATAAGTGGGTACTGTAGTGGATCATATGCTTGATATAACTCTGAGACTCGTTGAAGCTGTCCACTGCGACTGTGCAATACAATATAGACTAAGAGCTGGCTACAAAAAAAAAAAAAATGATAAGGTGCAGTAAGAGTGATGATATAAATACGTTCCTTACTAGTTGAGAATCGGTGTAGTGTTGCCGGCAGAAGTCCTTCCTGGGGAGGGATGCGTTGGCGTGCGTGCAAACGTGTAAATTTTTATTGAATAAAAAATCATAAGGTGCAGTTCTGAAATTTGTTATTAACTCTAGAAATAAGGTAAAATAATTGCCAGAACTCTAGGTCGGGGATAAAGTGTTGCCAGAAGTCGGCAAAGTTGATGATAAGGTGCAGCTCTGGCGATTTTGTTTGAAAGTTACTGAATGCTTAAAAAAACTTAATGCCGATTGCCAGAAGAGTAATTGAAGGTTAAGTATAGAAAAAACTATTGTATATGTAGGTAGAGTCGACTAAAAATACACTTTCAAATTGTAAATAATAAGGTGCAGATTTGGCTATTCGTTCTTTTTATTACTTATACATTAGAAAAGCTGTGCATTAATAGACAGAAATCAACTTGATGGGACCGAAATGCGTCTCTTGATACCCCTCCCGACATTTTTGGGCACGCATTAGCACTCGGCAACTGTTGTAACAATTACCGAAAATTGGACTAGCATTCAAAACACCAATCTAACAATTTTACTAGCACCATTAAAACTAAGGTAATGGCTTTGACTCCTACATTCCTTTGTCATTATGCCAAACGTTCACCGGCAGCCAATCCACAGCACCCACACAAACTCCGTAAACTCCTTTGTCAGGACGGCCAATGTCTCCATCCAACGAAAAGTTCGTCCTGTTGTCAGACTTAACTCTGACATGTCTAATGTTTGCTCGGCGTATGGTGTGGCCCCACGACGCGACACCAACTATCTGTGTACCTGGTCGACGAAGCAGACTCTTCTAGCACCAACTCTATTGAAAATGCCAGCTACCTACTGAAGATGTGGTAACATCACTAGTAATATATGTAATTAAGTTAATAAATAATACAATTTTACTTTTATTACAATAGCACTAATTGGTGTAATTTGCATTGTTATGTTTCAATTTTACACATTCCAAGGCAAACAGCTGACTTCGAAAAACTTATAGCTCTTCCTCTTCTTCTTTCGATTCAACCGTAACTCAGAATGAATAGTTTTCGATCCGAGCGGATCGTAGAGCGGGAACGTAATTGTAATGCAGAATAGGGGTGAAAGATGATATAATAGATATTGAAGAATCATTTCTATTGTAAGTGGTAAATTAAACTATCACTAAATAACAAAATATAAATAGCTTTCCCCAGGTTCATGAAAGGTATGAAAATAAAAAAAATTATTACAAAAAAAGGCAGTAGGGTGTTAACTGCTTGTCCGTATATTTTGCGTGTTTGCTATCCGATTTGCGTTATTTTTGGCAGAAATATACTAAATACTATTGGGAAGCACCCCACGAACTTTCATGAAAATACCTTCTTTAAATTTCAAGCAATTCCTTTTGAAAATAGCTGACCTTTTTTTCTGAAAAGTGGGCGGCGCCACGCCTACTTCACCAAAATCCACAACATTTTTTTACAGTTAAGTTTTGCTTAAAAAGCTTATTATGTGTGTAAATCTTATTTATATAACTTATACAATTATGGAAATATCGCGATTTTAATTTTACAAATAAATTTTTCAGAACTGTGTTCAAAAAGTGGGCGTGTCCGTTAACCAATTTTATTTATTTTTACAGCAAAGAGTTAGCTTTATATGTTGAACACTTTCTCCAAATACAGTTTCAATAAATCAATTATTATTGATTACCAGAGTTATTTAATGAAAAGTTTTGTGGAATAATCCACAATAAAGGGGTGGGGCCACGCCCATTTTTGAAAAATGATATGCATTCGACTTTCTTTGCCCGCGAACACTTTAGAGGTGAAATAGAAATGATTTACACGTAGTGTAAGTAAAGTTATTGCATATTCAATATATCCATGATCCTTTTCAAAATCTTTCGTATAAAATTGGACCTTCCCGATTTCGGAATATTGCTGGTATTAATATAAATATCTGTGCTGAGTTTCATTTTGCTATCTTGAGCGGTTTTTGACTTATGATTAATAATATTTCCACATTTGACTTAATCAAAAGTGGGCGGTGCCACACCCCTTTTTAAAAATTTATTTAGAAAACTATTTGTTGCCTTAACGGTAACGTACACACCAAATTTTATCTTTATAGGTGTATTATGCACTGAATAATCACTCTTGCTGTATTTTCGAAAATATTATATATGTATATAGACCGATGCTGCCTATTTTCAATAGCGCTCCGAGATAAGTTATAAGGAACCTGCATACCAATTTTCATTGAGATATCTCAAGATTTATTCAAGTTATCGTGTTCACAGACGGACGGACGGACAGACGGTCAGACGGACGGACATGGCTCAATCAATTTCTCTTTTCCTCCTGAACATTTTGATATACATACATAAGTCAATATCTATCTCGATTCGTTTATGCCGTTACATACTACCGTTAGGCGAATGAAGTTAATATACCTTGTGTGCGAAGCACTACTAGGTATACAAAGTACACATAAGTGGCCAAACCTGCCTAAAATTAATTTAAAAGCAAAAATTTTTTTTCTATATTACCAATTTCTGACAATATATTCTTCTTTTTATGCAATTAACCATCAAGTTGATTTCTGTCTATTAATGCACAGCTTTTCTAATGTACATATAAGTAATAAAAAGAACGAATAGCCAAATCTGCACCTTATTATTTAAAATTTGAAAGTGTATTTTTAGTCGACTCTACCTATATACATAATAGTTTTTTCTATACTTAGCCTTCAATTACTCTTCTGGCAATCAGCATTAAGTTTTTTTAAGCATTCAGTAACTTTCAAACAAAATCGCCAAAGCTGTACCTTATCATCAACTTTTCCGACTTCTGGCAACACTTTATCCCCTTATTTCTAGAGTTAATAACTAAACAACAAAACCACCCCCCTCCCCCCCTTAAATTTCAGAACTGCACCTTACCATTAAATTATAAAGAGGTAAAAACTGTAACCTCTCCAAATTTCAGAACTGCACCTTATGATTTTTTTTCAATAAAAATTTTACAACTTTGTCGACTTCTGCCAACCCTTTATCCCCGACCTAGAGTTCTGCCAATACTTTTACCTTATTTCTAGAGGTAAAAACTGTAACCTCTCCAAATTTCAGAACTGCACCTTATGATTTTTTTTTCAATAAAAATTTTACAACTTTGTCGACTCCTGCCAACTCTTTATCCCCGACCTAGAGTTCTGCCAATACTTTTACCTTATATCTAGAGGTAAAAACTGTAACCTCTCCAAATTTCAGAACTGCACCTTATGATTTTTTTTTTTCAATAAAAATGTACACATTTGCACGCACGCCAACGCATCCCTCCCCGGGAAGGACTTCTGCCGGCAACGCTACACCGATTCTCAACTAGTAAGGAACGTATTTATATCATCACTTTTACTGCACCTTATCATTTTTTTTTTTCGTAGCCAGCTCTCCGTCTACTAGTACTTAAGGGGGTAAATTGGGCAGTTTGCGCAATGTTAGATATACATACCTTGCTGGCAGCAGAATTTATATGATTATTATACGACAGTCTGCAGTTTATTATAAATCCCAGATTTCTTATTTTGTCTACTACTTTTAGATTCACATTATGAATGTGTACTTGAGGCAAAGTATGAAAAGAACTAGCATTTTAAATAACATAGAGTACAAAGGATTTATTGCAGTTTAGTAATAAACAATTTTCTATTGTCCAGCTGGATATTGCGAATAAGTCCTAATATTACAACAAAGACGATCAATTTGCTTAACCGAGCCAGATAAATAGAGCTGAATGACATCTGCATACGCATGAAGTCTTACTTGTTAACATTGACCAAAAATATGATTAATGAAAAGTCTGAAAATTAGAGGGCCAAGAAAGGAACCTTGGGAAACCCAGAAGTCAGTGCCTTAAGTTGGGACACTTCCGAACCAATTCGAACAAGCTTATACCTGCTTCTGGTAATGCATAATTATTTTAAATGCTTTGGAAAAGGAAGGCAAGACGCTAATCGGACGGAAAGGAAACATCACTATTTTTAGGTATAGGAAGAACAGTTTCCACTTTCTAAAGCTTAGGAAAACATGAGGACGTGACAGCATGGTAAAAGTTTCAATAATACGTGGTAAAACTAGTTAATAAACCTGATCGGCAATCCATCTTCACCTACCACATTGGAATAGATTTTGAAAACACACCTCCCAACATCATGCTCAGTCCCTGTGGAAAATTCAAACTTCACTTCTCTAAAACAGCGATCAGAATGGGGAACAAACTGTGGGATTACCGGGCAGGACGTGCTTTTGGATAGGAAAGCATCATTAACACTAGAGTAAATACACGCGCCTTTTTTTTTACACTAACGCACGCGTGGCCTACTATGGTAGACCATTTTAAAATGGCAATAAAAATTTTGTTCATTACATATTACTGAAACTAATGATTGAAAGCGTATTTATATTTATTTAAAAGAATAATTTAAGCTTTAATTTATCCATAGAAAACAACATTTTAAAATTAAAGCCAATTTTGTTCTATAATAGCAAAAATACCAAAACTTGTACTTTTGAGACCACTGATTCAATTTTTTTTCTTACATTATTAAAGTTTATCAAAAACCTATTTTTGTGACATTTATTACACATCACAGCCGGTTGATTAGGACAAATCCATTTGTTGCACGTTTTGCACCACTTTTTTGATGATTGATTTCTTGCTGCTATGGTAGTCCCGAGACTTTTTCGCTAATCTTCAGAAATATGTGTACGAGCAGAAAGCTCTCACGGTAGTGACTTGACGACAAATTTAATGCATAGGGCTTTCCTGGAACTACTCCGCTCTAACATACAGAATTGTTAAGTTATCAACAAAAATATCCCAATGGTCTACTATAGTAGGCCGCGCGTGCACTCCAGTGTTAACCTTGTCAGGAGAAAACAGGTACCTAGGCTCATCTTTACTATGAACCTGCAACATCTTCTTATTACGCCAAAAAACCCTAGTTGGCAGAGAGATTCACAGCTTGGTACCGTAATACTTTCGCTTTTCTTGCCTTATAAAAAACGTCACTATTTTTATTGAGCATTTGAAGGCCTGCAAGTTCTCCTGCGTAGTTTTTTAAAACCCCCCTGGCCAAACCTAAGTTGCAATGATTTTGAAAAAATTTTCAAAATACAGTTTATAAATTTTGCATTGAATCTTGCCTCATAAGTTCACTCAAAATTAGTTAAAATAAGGTTGGCCAATACATAAGTCCGCACTTTGAATTGCACTTGCAGCTTTACGAAACTACAAAGTTGTGTAGCGTATGTTCGTTTGGTATTTTTCAATAAACTGTACTGATAACAAAAAATGTTCATTTTGTTAAACAGTGAGCAGTTTCAATCAGTGTACGAAAATAAACTATATTGTACAGTACTATTTCGTTTTGTTTCTTACTTTCATAATTCAAAACAAAAAAAAACCCAACGGCTCAGTTCACTTTTCAATTATAAAATGCTTTTTTTGAAAATTACAGGAAAATCAGAAAACAAAACTAAACAACTTTTTATGTACTTATGCATTTGTAGTGATTATAACAGCGAATTGACATAGGGACTTCTCTTTTTGCTCATGACCGTACTTATAACGCTTAGTAAAGCTCAGCATGCATATTGCAAGTGGAGGCATCCTTTGAGAGCAGGGATGGGCAGTTTCGGCAGAGAGTGGTCGTTGCATGCGTGGAATTATTTACAACAGCGTGCGAACGAAGCAGGTGCGCGTATAGTGATGACGAAATCTTCGCCCGCTAGGCGACGCTACCAGGCTTGCTTGAGGGTAAGAGGCCAAACAGAATCAGTCCGTGAATACGTCAGATAAGTGACGTACGTCAATCTTAGAGCAAATTCTATTTTGACGTATCCGTCGTATCTGGTGTTACGCATACAAACACCCGAAGTCTACTTCTCTGAGTCTGCTGAACGCTTGAACAGTTCACCTTGGCTACATTCTTGGGAGTTGCACTATTGAAGCGCACGGACAGTGATGGAACGCATTATCTCCTGCCGCAGTTGCAACCATCCGCCGGCGAAAGAGACGGTGGAGCAACTGCTTTGCGATTGTAATTAATACGGGATGCACAAACGTTTTAAAGGCGGAATCTTCGGCCATTCTTAAAGGCCTTCCGTTTTTTGTAAATAATTCTACGATGGCATTTTCTATTTTTTCTCTGCTAACGATTTGAGTTATTTTGACCTCCCCGCCACCATCTCTGCTATTACTTTTTTTACCAAATAGTCTTGGTATATTTTGAAATGAAAATTTTTCAAATGCCTTTCTAAATTGCCCGCGTGGCTATTTAAAGCTTTGCCACCGCAGTTTTCAAACTTGCATATGGCATTGTCATTATCAAAATCGAAGTGTTTGCGCAGTATACTATTTTTCGGTCGCGGTATTTTTGAGTTAGTTTTAGAGCGAAGTTAATTGTGAAATACAATATTTTTTTTAAGTTAAAGTTTCAATTTGAAACGTTTGTGTGTACAAATAAATATTTGTTGGAATTGTCACAAACAAAAGGCAAACGTTTGGAAAATGTAACAAAATGTACAAAACCAAAATGACATGATACACGATGAGCAAATGTACAGTATTTTGTACTGTTTATTTTCGTTCCCTGGCTTCAATTAAGAAGTACTGTAAACAGTACTATTCAGAACCTGGTGAATTAGGTTTTGATGAATCAGAATTATGATTAATCAAAATATGATTTAATCGGTTCATCGCACGTCCCTAATTTGTACCAGTACAATTGATGTCATGGCCAAATGATGCTAAGGTTGTGTCAAGGGACCAGCTGACTTCTACTTTTTTCATTAGTATTGACAGAATTCTTTTCCGTTACTCGAAGAGTAATCAAACGGACTTTAATTAGGGCCATGTATTCATAAAAGTGCGAATAATCCCAGCTTACCAAAAAAAGCATACAAAAAGAGTCCTTAATTGGAGCCTTTTCTGAGTGTTATTTAGTAAACACCAAACAAAAAAAACACTTTTTATGAAGATTTACGGAGCTTTGAGAGAAGAAATGAATAATGTAGAGCGAATGAACTGCAAGGCTCAATTATATGAGAGATTTCGAGTGTTTTCTGACCATTTTTATTGTAGGCGTAAAGAGAATTGTGAGAAAATGAACGTTGGAGGGCAGATGACCGACAACGTTCAATTATGTGAATGTTTTCAAGCATTTTCTGAGGTTTTTTTTTATTTTACCTATCAGAAGATAAAGATCGCATTTTTCATGGATCTTTATCAATAGTCTGAAGAAGATAGAACTGGGTCAATAAAACTTCATAAACCTTATTTTTATACCTTTCATGAACATGAAATGGTATTATAACTTTGGTCCGATGTTTGTAAGTATGACAAGAAGAAGAGATAGACCCACCATTAAGTATACCGAAATGGTCAGGGCGACGAGCTGAGTTGATTTAACCCTGTCCGTCTGTCCGTCCATCTGACCGTCCGTCTGTCCGTCTGTCTGTTTGAACGCAAACTAGTCCCTTAATTTTAGAGATATCTCGATGAAATTTGGTATGGAGCCGACATTTTCTATTATATTAATCATTTATCGGAACCAGTAAGATCGGACCAATACAACGCATAGCTCTGACTCTTGCAATCAAAAATCAGGTTTAGTACATATTATATTTGTAACCTGTGTTGTGAAAATCACCCAGATCGGACAAACAAAATATATATCTCCCATATAATCGATAGTTTTGCAGTTAAGAAGCTAGGAACGTAAAATTTTGCAAGGTTGGTATTTATTATAAATGTGATGTGTGTAATGAAAGTCATACAGATCGGAGTAACATAACATACAGCTTCCATATAACCGATTTCTCCGATAAATGTGGTTTGGCCATGTAGGACACTTAAAAAAGATATGCGTACCTGTTCATGAAAGGTATAAAGCCTTCGGCCCAAAGGACTCCAAAATGACCCAGAGAAATAAAAAACGACAACAAATAAGCTTCAGAAAAGCATCAGTAAAAGGCTCCGAAAAAAGTCCAAAAAGCCTCCAAATACCCTCAGAATTGAGGAATAAAAGGCTCCGAAAAAGCTCCGTAGTTCATTTAAAAAGGGTCATAAAACGCTCCAAATTCTTCGGAATCGGACTCATTTCGGATTTTTATTTATGACTTTTTTTGCCCGTGCCCGCGTATAACGATTTTTCGCTGCATTTAGGCTCCGAAAGGAGCTTATTTTAGAGGATAAAACTCTGAGACATGAGAGTTTTATGGCTCCGAAATGAGTTTTTTTGCACTTTTGGTTAGCTGGGATATGCCACCATCTCTACATATAATAAAATTGTAACAGGTCGATGTCTGTACATGGCAGATATCAACAAAAAACTGATTGGGGGAAGCATTTTTAAACGAGTAGAATCCAAATCAACCATTTTTTTAATTTTTGTGTGTCTGTCTGTCCGTATGTTTGTGGCCGTATCACTCTGAAAGTACTGAATGGAAATGAATGAAACTTCTTTCGTTGGATTTCTAGATACTCAACTTAAAATTTAAGATATTTCTTTTTTCGATATGTCAACCGGTTTTGGAGTTCCCGCCCAATATGTGGACCAGGGGTGACCAAAAATGTCTTAGTACAATATGGATGTCAAACGAAAGGTGTCAATGAGTGCTGTAATATGCGATGTGATCAATTGAAATATCCCAAATGGTTTCGGAGATATCTTGAAGTTATCGACGAATATTTTCAAAAAAAATATATATTTCTACATATGAGCCCTCTAAAGCACAAGTGGTATAACTCCACTTTTTCTTCTATCGAGATATTAAAGGGTTTGCTAAAAGTTGTATATAAAAATCAGTATTGAACTTTTGGACTACTTTTTTCAATAAAACTTCAGAAAAAGGTCTTCTTTAACTTAAATTTATGTTTATCAAACTTTTTGTCCATTAACTCTTGTTTTATCGAGCACCGAAAATTAATTATACCACTTGTGCTGTAAACGATTTTAAAATTTCATTTAACTTAAAAATAGTTTGAAATCTGTTTCGTTTTCTAATCGCAAACCTTTCTACCGATTTTAATGAAATTTTGAAACATTAACTCTCTAGGTGCTCGGCATGATTCTAGGTTAAAAAAAGTTTAAAAATTATACGAGATTTCGAGATATCGGTCAAAATGTGAGACGGGGTTACCTTAGAAGGTCTTTATGCGATATGGGTATCAAATTAAAGGGGTTGCTTGGGGTTTTAAAAAGGAGGGGTTTTCAGGTACATAGGTGAGTCCGCTCCGAAAATATTGACCAAAACGTGGACCAGGAGTGACCCCAAAAGTAATTTCTGCTTTTTATGACGATGCTATGGGAACTAGAAGCTACCACGTTATTGCATTAAATAGAATACATTTTGCTCCATACAGTACCATGCCTAACACAAAAAAAAAAAAGTGGAGTTATACCACTTGTGCTTTAAAGGGCTCATATGTATAGTAAAATTCTAACAGGTCGATGTCTGTACATGGCAGATATCAACAAAAAATTGATTGGTGGAAGCATTATTAAACGAGTAGAATCCAAATCAACCATTTTTTTAATTTTTGTGTGTCTGTCTGTCTGTCCGTATGTTTGTGGCCGTATCACTCTGAAAGTACTGAATGGAAGTGAATGAAACTTTTTTCGTTGGATTGCTAGATACTCAACTTAAAATTTAAGATATTACTTTTTTCGATATCTGAACCGGTTTTGGAGTTATCGCCCAATATGTGGCTCATGTCCGCCTGTACGTTTGTGGTCGTATCACTAAAAGTACTGAATGGAATTTAATGAAACTTCTTCGTTGGATTGTTAGACGCTCAACCTAAAGCTTAAGATACTACTTTTTTCGATATCTCAACCGGTTTTGGAGTTATCGCCCAATATGCGGCCCATGTCTGCCTCTATGTTTGTGGTCGTATCACTAAAAGTGCTGAATGGAATTGAATGAAACTGCATCGTTGGATTGTAAGACGCTCAACCTTAAGTTTAAGATATTGCTTTTTTCGATATCTTAACCGGTTTTGGAGTTATCGTCAAATATGTGGGCCAGGGGTGACCAAAAATGTCTTAGTACAATATGGATGTCAAACGAAAGGTGTCAATGAGTGCTGTAATATGCGATGTGATCAATTGAAATATCCCAAATGGTTTCGGAGATATCTTGAAGTTATCGACGAATATTTGCAAAAAAATGTGTTAGTACAATGTGGGTATCAAACGAATGGTGCCAATGGGTACTGTTATATGCGATGCGCTTAATTTAGATTTCATGTCAGACATCGACCTGTTACAATTTTATTATATGTAGAGATATGTATGTATTTCAAATTTCGAAAACTGGCCCAAATGTATTTTTTAATTGTTGTTGTGAACTATACAATCAAGTTATAGAAAGAAAGTCGAACTTCGATAAAGTGCGTATAGGCTATAATGATTGAAATTGGACTCAGTCTGTTATAAGTTCTGATACGCAGCGAAGCAAGCGGGCCTTACTAGTATAAAAATAAAAATGCAGAGACAGTGTTGCAAAGTTGATCCAAAGTGTTTTTGTTACGTTTGTGGTCGTTATATGATTAAAAAAAGTGGCAAAATAATAACAAATGCGCTCAAAGATGCATATCTGCACTACTTTGGTTTCAGAGTAGCAGACACTCATAAGTCATGGAGACCGAAATTTATTTGTAACGCATGCAAAACAAAGCTGTATAAGTGGTCATTGGGAGAAAGTGAGTACTTTTCCTTTTCAAAGCCAGCGCTCTGGAAAAAACCTTTACGGGTATAAATGCAAAAAAATTAGCAAAATATAATTATCCTGATGTATCATCAGTATCCAAGCCAGTTCCATGTACTGCTTTAATTGAAACTGCTCACTGTTTTCATCAGTAAAATTAAAACAACGCTACACAATTTTGTAATTTCGGAAAGCTCCAAGTGCAATTCAAAGTGCCGGACTTATGTATTGGCCA